>JAEACV010000766.1:0-42507 GCA_016432835.1 Brassica nigra
ACCGTGGGGAGCAGCCATATACTTAATCTAAGAATCTCTAAGAAAAGTGAAGGACAATCGCTGGAAATTACAAGTTTATGTTTTTTTCAGACGCCTCACGCTTAGATAGAATGCTCTTAACGTCTTTAAGAGAGAAGATATCACCTCTATATCCCCACCATCCCGGATTTCTTTGATTTTGGGTGGATGGAGCGCTGTGTAAACCTAATAAAGACACAAAGAATGTAAAGCCTGTGGAATACTCAAACAAAAGAAGCTTCAAAATGAAAGAAAGCTACGCTAGGTGGCAGCCTTATAAGAATCGGATCTTATAATCGCCGAGGAGTATGCTTCTAGTTGCCTATGGTCTTCTAATGACACCATGTACATGTTTAACAATGTGCGATAATCGCCTGTGATGTATGTTTTACAATTAGGGAGAAGTCGATGTCAAAACATCGCTGCCAAAGATGATGAAAGTGAAGAGAAAGAATCTAAGCAAACACAAAGACAAAGATTGGAAATGTCAACAAATTTCAAATTTGCAGCTGAGGAGTGGAAGAAGCATATGAAAGGTTTATCTGAAATTGCTCGAGATGAGGTGACGAACTCGAGCCGAGCGCAGCAGGAGCCACAGGGTGTGGAGGCTGAGCGGTATGCGGGGAGCAAATGTGACGCTTTTTTTTTTTTTTCACAGAAAATGCCATTTGCTTAAGATTTGCAGAGATTTTGCATACAAACTTTCAATTATCCATTTTATCTTATGCAAGTTTGTGTTGGACCTTTGGTTATATAAAGAAATTGATCTTTTTAAAAATCGCTTGTCTTCCGTGATTCAAATCAGCAAGAAAGGATTAAGACCCGACTCCAGCATTTGATCCTACTCCGCGAATCGATCGGCTTCTGTGCCCTCTTCGCTTCAAAGATCACTTTTCCCCTACTAATTTCAATTCCGCTATTTTACCGCTTAGCAAACACGCCTTAACCCTAAAACCCTCAATTGCTTTTCGCTGGTCAAGTCGCGACTTCGAAGCTCAGATTCGAATCTTTTAACAAAACCCTTTTGTGGGTTTACCTTGCTTCGAAACAGAGGAACACTTGCTTTAAAACCATGAGTAAAACGCTTTGAAATGAAAATGCATGACCAAGTTTCTGGCATGGAAATTGGACCCAAGAGTGTCTAAGCTTGGGAATCCACATGTTTTGGTTCTGAAAATCGAATGGTGTTTATAGGCAAGACAGCAATCTTCTTAGTGCTCTTTGTCTCGATGTATGATGAGAGTAAATCATTTTCGGCCATTGGGAACTAAGATGGATATAGATTTTGGTCTAGAAGATGTTTTATACATTATAGGCCTTCCAACCGACGGAGAACAGGTTTCAGGATATGAGAGTCAAGACATCAAGGGTAAATCGCTAAGCAATGAAGATAGATGAAGAGAAGGCTGAGTCATTAATGATGAACCTGTAGCGATTAATCTCCTCAAGATTGAAGTCCTGCAGATTTGTATTTACCAAGAGGAGGATATTGGCTTAGAGCCTTATTTCAAGGCGTTTTTTTTTGGGAGAAGTCTTCCAAACAACAGCATCTTTTCTCCTATGTACCTTCCACTGCTTTGATTGATGTTGTCAACAACTATGCTTGGGAGCAGCTATGTTGGCTAATCGAGAATTCTAAGAAAAGTGAAGGACAACCGGAAATTCACAAGCTTATGGTGGTTTTCGACGCCTCACGGTATTTTCAGATTGCTGCGTTTACCCTTAGAAGAAGATGTGGGCCATCACCTCTATATCCCCACCATCCGGATTTTCCTTGATTTTGGGGTGGATGGAGGCGCTTTTGTAAACCCAATAAAGACAAAGAATGTAAAGCCCGTGGAATACTACCAAAAGAAGCTTCAAACATGAAAGAAAGCCGTTGCGGTGGCAGCCTTATAAGAATCGCGGATCTTATATCGCGGAGGAGTATGCTTCAGCTGCCTTATGGTACTCTCACGCGACACCATGTACATGTTTTAACGAATATAATCGCCTTCATGATGTTTTAAGCAATTAGGAAAGGAGAAGTCGATGTCAAAACATCGCTACAAAGATGATGAAAGTGAAGAGAAAGAATCTAAGCAAACACAAAGACAAAGATTGAAATGTGTCACAATTTCTACAAATTTGCAGCTGAGGAGTGGAAGAAGGCTGAAAGGTTTATCCGCGGAAATTGCTCTGAGATGAGGTGATCAACGAGCCGAGCAGTTAGGAGCCACAGGTGTGGAGGCGGAGCTGCAGGAGCGTGGGAGCAACAGTGACGCTTATTCTTTTCACAGAAAATGCCATTTGCTTAGTATTTAGTATTTACATACAAACTTTCAATTATCCATTTTATCTTATGCAAGTTTGTGTGTTTGGACCTTTGGTTATATAAAAGAAATTGATTCTTTTAAAATCGCTTGTCTTCCGTGATTCAAATCAGCAAGAAAGGATTAAGACCCACTCCAGCATTTGATCCTACTCCGGCAATCCGATCAAGCTCTGTGCTCTCTTCTATATAAAGATCACTTTTCCCCCCATTTCACTCTCGCTTCAATTCCCTTATTTTACCGCTTCAGCAAACACGCCACGAACCCTAAAACCCTGAATTGCTTTTTCGCTGGTCAAGTCGCACTTCGAAGCTTTCAGATCTGAATCTTTTAACAAAACCCCTTTTGTGGGTTTACCTTCAAGCTTCGAAACAGAGGAACACTTGCTTTAAAACACCATGAGTAAAACGCTTTGAAATGAAAATGCATATGACCAAGCTCGCATGGAAATTGGACCCAAGAGTGTCTAAGCTTGTGGAATCCATGTTTCGGGGTTCTGAAAATCGAGAATGGTGTTTATAGGCAGACATCAATCTTCTTAGTGCTCTTGTCTCATGTATGATGAGAGTAAATCATTTCGGCCATTGGGAACTAAGATGGATATAGATTTTGGTCTAGAAGATGTTTTATACATTACGTCTTCCAACCGACGGAGAAAGGTTTCGGATATGAGAGTCAAGACATCAAGGGTACAATCGTTAAGCAATTGAAGATAGATGAAGAGAAGGCTGAGTCATTAATGATGAACTCCGTAGCAGTATTAATCTCTCAAGATTGAAGTCTGCATTTGAGGCGTACCACAAGAGGAGGATATTGGCTTAGAGCCTTATTTCAAGGCTTATCTCTTTGTTGGGAGAAGTCATTCTTCCAAACAACAGCAGCTCTTTTCCCTATGTACCTTCCAATCGCTGATTGATGTTGTCCAACTATGCTTGGGGAGCAGCTATGTTGGCTAATCTGAAAGAATCTCTAAGAAAAGTGAAGGACACCGGAAATTCACAAGCTTATGTGGTTTTTTCGCTTTCACGGTATTTGCAGAGAGCGTTTCCACTTTAAGAAGATGTGGGCCACCTCTATATCCCCACCATCCGATTTTCCTTTGATTTTGGGGTGGATGGAGGCGCTGTGTAAACCTAATAAAGCCTAAGAATAGCCCAAAAGAAGCTTCAAAACATGAAAGAAAGCGCTACAGGCAGCCTTATAAGAATCGATCTTATACGGAGGAGTATGTTTCGTTTGCTATCTTCACGCATACCATGTACATGCTTTAACGAATGTGCGATAATCCCGTGATGTATGTTTTAAGCAATTAGGAAAGGAGAAGTCGATGTCAAAACATCGCTAAGCAAAGATGATGAAAGTGAAGAGAAAGAATCTAAGCAAACACAAAGACAAAGATTGAAATGTGTCAACAATTTCTACAAATTTGCAGCTGAGGAGGAAGAAGCGATATGAAAGGTTTATCCGTGAAATTGCTCGAGATGAGGTGATAACTCGGAGCCGAGCAGCAGGAGCCACTGTGGTGGATGGCAGGAGCATGGGAGCAACAGTGACGCTTTATCTTTTGTCAGAGAATGCCATTTGCTTAGTATTTAGTATTTACATACAAACTTTCAATTATCCTTTATCTTATGCAAGTTTGTGTGTTTGACCTTTGGTTATATAAAGAAATTGATTCTTTTAAAAATCGCTTGTCTTCCAGATTCAAATCAGCAAGAAAGGATTAAGACCCGACTCCAGCATTTGATCCTACCCCGCGAATCGATCAAGCTCCGGTGCCTCTTCGCTTCTATAAAGATCACTTTTCCCATTTCTCAATTTCTCGCTTCAATTCCGCTATTTTACCGCTTCAGCAAACACGCCATTTAACCCTAAAACCCTCAATTGTTCGCGTCAAGTCGCGACCTCGAAGCAGATCTGAATCTTTTAACAAAACCCTTTTGTGGGTTTACCTTCAAGCTTCTGAAACAGAGGAACACTTGCTTTAAACACCATGAGTAAAACGCTTGAAATGAAAATGCATATGACCAAGTTTCGGCATGGAAATTGGACCCAAGAGTGTCTAAGCTTGTGGAATCCACATGTTTTTGGTTCTGGAAAATCGAGAATGGTGTTTATAGGCAAGACATCAATCTTCTTAGTGCCTTGTCTCTCATGTATGATGAGTCGCAAATCATTTCGCCATTGGGAACTAAGATGGATATAGATTTTGGTCTAGAAGATGTTTTATACATTACGTGTCTTCCAACCGACGGAGAACAGGTTTCGATATGAGAGTCAAGACATCAAGGGTACAATCGCTAAATTGAAGATAGATGAAGAGAAGGCTGAGTCATTAATGATGAACTCAGGTAGCAGTATTAATCTCTCAAGATTGAAGTCTGCATTTGAGGCACCACAAGAGGAGGATATTGGCTTAGAGCCTTATTTCAAGGCTTATCTCTTTGTTGGGAGAAGTCATTCTTCCAAACAACAGCAGCTTTTTTTCTCCTATGTACCTTCCACCGCTTGATTGATGTTGTCAACAACTATGCTTGGGGAGCAGCTATGTTGGCTAATCTGAAAGAATCTCTAAGAAAAGTGAAGGACACCGGAAATTCACAAGCTTATGTGGTTTTTCAGACGCTTCACGTATTTGCATTAGAGCCGTTTCCACGCCTTAAGAAGATGTGGGCATCATCACTTCTATATCCCCACCATCCGGATTTCCTTGATTTTGGGGTGGATGGAGGCGCGTAAACCGAATAAAGACACAAAGAATGTAAAGCCTGTGGAATACTACCAAAAGAAGCTTCAAAACATGAAAGAAAGCGGCGTGTGGCAGCCTTATAAGAATCGCGGATCTTATATCGTTCGAGGAGTATGCTTCAGTTGCCTATGGTCTTCACGCACACCATGTACATGTTTTAACGAATGTGCGATAATCGCCCAGATGTATGTTTTAAGCAATTGAAAGGAGAAGTCGATGTCAAAACAACATCGCTACAAAGATGATGAAAGTGAAGAGAAAGAATCTAAGCAAACACAAAGACAAAGATTGGAAATGTCAACAATTTCTACAAATTTGCAGCTGAGGAGGGAAGAAGCTATATGAAAGGTTTATCTGTGAAATTGCTCGAGATGAGGTGATTCAACTCGAGCGGAGCAGCAGGAGCCACAGGTGTGGAGGCGGAGCTGCGGAGCAACAAGTGACGCTTTATCTCTTTTTTCACGAAAATGCCATTTGCTTAGATTTAGTATTTACATACAAACTTTCAATTATCCATTTTATCTTATAAGTTTGTGTGTTTGGACCTTTGGTTATATAAAAGAAATTGATTCTTTTTAAAATCGCTTTGTCTCCGTGATTCAAATCAGCAAGAAAGGATTTAAACCCGACTCCAGCATTTGATCCTACTCCGGCGGAATCGATCGGCTCGGTGCCCTCTTCGCTTCTATAAAGATCACTTTTCCCCATTTCAATTTTCGCTTCAATCCGCTATTTTACCGCTTCAGCAAACACGCCGAACCCTAAAACCTGAATTGCCGCTGGTCATCGCACTTCGAAGCCAGATTCGAATCTTTTAACAAAACCCTTTTGTGGGTTTACCTTCAAGCTTCGGAAACAGAGGAACACTTGCTTTAAACACCAAGTAAAACGCTTTGAAATGAAAAATGCATATGACCAAGTTTCTCGGCATGGAAATTGGACCCAAGAGTGTCTAAGCTTGTGGAATCCACATGTTTTTGGTTCTGAAAATCGAATGGTGTTTATAAAGACAGCAATCTTCTTAGTGCTCTTGTCTCGATGTATGATGAGAGTCAAATCATTTCGGCCATTGGGAACCAAGATGGATATAGATTTTGGTCTAGAAGATGTTTTATACATTACAGTCTTCCAACCGACGGAGAACATGTTTTGATATGAGAGTCAAGACATCAAGGGTACAATCGTTAAGCAAATGAAGATAGATGAAGAGAAGGCTGAGTCATTAATGATGAACTCGTAGCAGTATTAATCTCTCAAGATTGAAGTCTGCATTTGAGGCGTACCACAAGAGGAGGATATTGGCTTAGAGCCTTATTTCAAGGCTTATCTCCTCTTTGTTGGGAGAAGTCATTCTTCCAAACAACAGCAGCTCTTTTCTCCTATGTACCTTCCAATCGCTTGGATTGATGTTGTCAACAACTATGCTTGGGGAGCAGCTATGTTGGCTAATCTGAAAGAATCTCTAAGAAAAGTGAAGGACACCGGGAAATTCACAAGCTTATGTGGTTTTTCGTGACGCCTCACCAGATTTTGATTGAGCTTCCCCACTTAGAAGAAGATGTGGGCCATCACTTCTATATCCCCACCATCCGGATTTTTGATTTTGGGGTGGATGGAGGCGCTGTGTAAACCGAATAAAGACACAAAGAATGTAAAGCCTGTGGAATACTACCAAAAGAAGCTTCAAAACATGAAAGAAAGCGGCGGTTGCAGCCTTATAAGAATCGCGGATCTTATAATCGCGGAGGAGTATGCTTCAGCTGCCTATGGTCTTCACTAATGCATGTACATGCTTTAACGAATGTGCGATAATCACCAGATGTATGTTTTAAGCAATTAGGAAAGGAGAAGTCGATGTCAAAACATCGCTGCCAAAGATGATGAAAGTGAAGAGAAAGAATCTAACACAAAGACAAAGATGGAAATGTCAACAATTTCTACAAATTTGCAGCTGAGGAGGGAAGAAGCGATATGAAAGGTTTATCCGGTGAAATTGCTCGAGATGAGGTGACGCACGAGCCGAGCAGCAGGAGCCAAGCAGGTGGAGGCGGAGCTGCGAGCAGCGGGAGCAACAGTGAACAATTTTTTTTTTTTTTTTTTTTTTGTCACAGAAAATGCCATTTGCTTAGTATTTAGTATTTACATACAAACTTTCAATTATCCGCTTTATCTTATGCAAGTTTGTGTGTTTGACCTTTGGTTATATAAAAGAAATTGATTCTTTTAAAAATCGCTTGTCTTCGTGATTCAAATCAGCAAGAAAGGATTAAGACCCGACTCCAGCATTTGATCCTACTCCGGCAAATCGATCAAGCCTGTGCCCTCTTCCTCTATAAAGATCACTTTTCCCATTCTCAATTTCTCGCTTCAATCTCGCTATTTTACCGCTTCAGCAAACACGCCATTTAACCCTAAAACTCTTGAATTGCTTTTCGCGGGTCGTCGACTTCGAAGCTTTCAGATTCGAATCTTTTAACAAAACCCCTTTTGTGGGTTTACCTTCAAGCTTCTGGAAACAGAGGAACACTTGCTTTAAAACACCATGAGTAAAACGCTTGAAATGAAAATGCATATGACCGTATGGAAATTGACCCAAGAGTGTCTAAGCTTCAGGAATCCACATGTTTTCTGGGTTCTGAAAATCGAGAATGGTGTTTATAGGCAAGACAGCAATCTTCTTAGTGCTCTTGTCTCGATGTATGATGAGAGTCAAATCATTTCGCCATTGGGAACTAAGATGGATATAGATTTTGGTCTAGAAGATGTTTTATACATTACAGGTCTTCCAATCGACGGAGAACATGTTTCGTGATATGAGAGTCAAGACATCAAGGGTACAATCGCTAAGCAATTGAAGATAGATGAAGAGAAGGCTGAGTCATTAATGATGAACTCCCAGCAGTGCATTAATCTCTCAAGATTGAAGTCTGCATTTGAGGCGTACCACAAGAGGAGGATTTAGAGCCTTATTTCAAGGCTTATCTCCTCTTTTGTCGAGAAGTCATTCTTCCAAACAACAGCAGCTCTTTTCTCCTATGTACCTTCCACGCTTGGATTGATGTTGTCAACAACTATGCTTGGGGAGCAGCTATGTTGGCTAATCTGAAAGAATCTCTAAGAAAAGTGAAGGACACGGAAATTCACAAGCTTATGTGGTTTTTCAGACTCACCGTATTTGCATTAGAGCCGTTTCCACTTTAAGAAGATGTCATCACTCTATATCCCCACCATCCGGATTTCCTTTGGTGGATGGAGGCAGCGTGTAAACCCGAATAAAGACACAAAGAATGTAAAGCCTGTGGAATACTACCAAAAGAAGCTTCAAACATGAAAGAAAGCGGCGCTGGTGGCAGCCTTATAAGAATCGGATCTTATAATCGCTCGGAGGAGTATGCTTCAGTTGCCTATGGTCTTCACGCACCATGTACATGCTTTAACGAATGTGCGATAATCCCGATGTATGTTTTAAGCAATTAGAAAGGAGAAGTCGCATGTCAAAACATCGCAAGCAAAGATGATGAAAGTGAAGAGAAAGAATCTAAGCAAACACAAAGACAAAGATTGAAATGTGTCAACAATTTCTACAAATTTGCAGCTGAGGAGTGGAAGAAGCGATATGAAAGGTTTATCCGCGGAAATTGCTCGAGATGAGGTGACGAACTCGAGCCGAGCAGCAGGAGCCACAGGGTGTGAGTGCGAGCTGCAAATAAGAATGCTGGGAGCAACATGAAGTTTATTTTTTTTTTTTTTTTCATCGAAAATGCCATTTGCTTTAGTATTTAGTATTTACATACAAACTTTCAATTATCCGCTTTTATTATGCAAGTTTGTGTGTTTGACCTTTGGTTATATAAAAGAAATTGATTCTTTTAAAATCGCTTGTCTTCCGTGATTCAAATCAGCAAGAAAGGATTAAGACCGACTCCAGCATTTGATCCCTCCGGCAAATCGATCGAATCTCTGTGCCCTCTTCGCTTCTATAAAGATCACTTTTCCCCATTTCAATTCTCGCTTCAATTCCGCTATTTTACCGCTTCAGCAAACACGCCGAACCCTAAAACCCTTTTGAATTGCTCAAGTCGCGACTTCGAAGTTTCAGATCGAATCTTTTAACAAAAACCCTTTGTGGGTTTACCTTCAAGCTGAAACAGAGGAACACTTGCTTTTAAACACCATGAGTAAAACGCTTGAAATGAAAAATGCATATGACCAAGTTTCTGGCATGGAAATTGGACCCAAGAGTGTCTAAGCTTCAGGAATCCACATGTTTCTCGTGGGTTCTGAAAATCGAATGGTGTTTATAGGCAAGACAGCAATCTTCTTAGTGCCTTTGTCTCGATGTATGATGAGAGTCAAATCATTTCGGCCGGAACTAAGATGGATATAGATTTTGGTCTAGAAGATGTTTTATACATTACTGTCTTCCAACCGACGGAGAACATGTTTCAGATATGAGAGTCAAGACATCAAGGGTACAATCGCTAAGCAATTGAAGATAGATGAAGAGAAGGCTGAGTCATTAATGATGAACTCCGTAGCAGCATTAATCTCAAGATTGAAGTCTGCATTTGAGGCGTACCACAAGAGGAGGATATTGGCTTAGAGCCTTATTTCGCTTTATCTCTTTTGTTGAGAAGTCATTCTTCCAAACAACAGCACTTTTTCTCCTATGTACCTTCCACTGCTTGATTGATGTTGTCAACAACTATGCTTGGGGAGCAGCTATGTTGGCTAATCTGAAAGAATCTCTAAGAAAAGTGAAGGACACCGGAAATTCACAAGCTTATGTGGTTTTTCAGACGCCTCACGGTATTTGCATTAGAGCCGTTTCCACGCCTTTAAGAAGATGTGGGCCATCACTTCTATATCCCCACCATCCGGATTTTTTGATTTTGGGGTGGATGGAGGCGCTGTGTAAACCTAATAAAGACACAAAGAATGTAAAGCCTGTGGAATACTACCAAAAAAGAAGCTTCAAAACATGAAAGAAAGCGGCGCGGGCAGCCTTATAAGAATCGCGGATCTTATAATCGTCGGAGGAGTATGCTTTCCGCTTCATGGTCTTCACGCGACATGTACATGTACGAAATGTGCGAATCGCCGATGTATTAAGCAAAGAAAGGAGAAGTCGATGTCAAAACATCGCCAAAGATGATGAAAGTGAAGAGAAAGAATCTAAGCAAACACAAAGACAAAGATTGAAATGTGTCAACAATTTCTACAAATTTGCAGCTGAGGAGGAAGAAGCGATATGAAAGGTTTATCTGTGAAATTGCTCGAGATGAGGTGACGAACATCGAGCCGGAGCCACAGGGTGGAGGCGGAGCTGCAGGAATAGTGGAGCAACATGAACAATGGGAGCAAATAGTTTTTTTTTTTTTTTATCACAGAAATGCCATTTGCTTAGTATTTAGTATTTACATACAAACTTTCAATTATCCGCTTTATCTTATGCAAGTTTGTGTGTTTGGACCTTTGGTTATATAAAAGAAATTTTTTTTTTTTTAAAAATCGCTTTGTCTCTTCGTGATTCAAATCAGCAAGAAAGGATTTAGACCCGACTCCAGCATTTGATCCTACCCGGCGAAATCGATCAAGCTCTGCGGTGCCCTCTTCGCTTCTATAAAGATCACTTTTCCCATTTCAATTTCTCGCTTCAATTCCGCTATTTTACCGCTTCAGCAAACACGCCCCTAAAACCCTTGAATTGCTTTTCGCTGGGTCAAGTCGCGACTCGAAGCTCAGATCTGAATCTCTTTTAACAAAACCCTTTTGTGGGTTTACCTTCAAGCTCGAAACAGAGGAACACTTGCTTTAAACACCATGAGTAAAACGCTTGAAATGAAAATGCATATGACCAAGTTTCGCATGGAAATTGACCCAAGAGTGTCTAAGTCAGGAATCCACATGTTTCGGGTTCTGAAAATCGAGAATGGTGTTTATAGCAAGACAG
Source organism: Brassica nigra (assembly GCA_016432835.1). Lineage (NCBI taxonomy): Eukaryota > Viridiplantae > Streptophyta > Magnoliopsida > Brassicales > Brassicaceae > Brassica > Brassica nigra. The sequence continues at coordinate 11,033 of JAEACV010000766.1, forward strand.
CAATCTTCTTAGTGCTCTTGTCTCGATGTATGATGAGAGTCAAATCATTTCGCCATTGAACTAAGATGGATATAGATTTTGGTCTAGAAGATGTTTTATACATATGTGTCTTCCAACCGACGGAGAACATGTTTCAGGATATGAGAGTCAAGACATCAAGGGTACAATCGCATAAGCAAGATAGATGAAGAGAAGGCTGAGTCATTAATGATGAACCGTAGCAGTATTAATCTCTCAAGATTCAAGTTCCACAAGAGGAGGATATTGGCTTAGAGCCTTATTTCAAGGCTTTTCTCTTTTGTTGGGAGAAGTCATTCTTCCAAACAACAGCATTTTTCTCCTATGTACCTTCCACGCTTGATTGATGTTGTCAACAACTATGCTTGGGGAGCAGCTATGTTGGCTAATCTGAAAGAATCTCTAAGAAAAGTGAAGGACACCGGAAATTCACAAGCTTATGTGGTTTTTTCAGACGCCTCACGGTATTTGCATTAGAGGTTTCCACTTTAAGAAGATGTGGGCCATCACCTCTATATCCCCACCATCCGGATTTCGATTTTGGGGTGATGGAGGTATTGTGTAAACCTAATAAAGACACAAAGAATGTAAAGCCTGTGGAATACTACCAAAAGAAGCTTCCAAACATGAAAGAAAGCGCTGCGTGGTGGCAGTATAAGAATCGGATCTTATACTGCCGGAGGAGTATGCTTCAGTTGCCTATGGTCTTCTCACGCATTACCCATGTACATGCTTTAACGAATGCGATAATCTTCCAGATGTATGTTTAAGCAATTAGAAAGGAGAAGTCGCGATGTCAAAACATCGCTACAAAGATGATGAAAGTGAAGAGAAAGAATCTAAGCAAACACAAAGACAAAGATTGAAATGTGTCAACAATTTCTACAAATTTGCAGCTGAGGAGGGAAGAAGCTATATGAAAGGTTTATCCGTGAAATTGCTCGAGATGAGGTGACTAACACGAGCCGAGCAGGGAGCCACGTGGTGGAGGCGATGCAGGAGCAGCGAGCAACAAAGTGACGCTTATTCTTTTTTGTCAGGAGAATGCCATTTGCTTAGTATTTAGCATTTAAATACAAACTTTCAATTATCCGCTTTATCTTATGCAAGTTTGTGTGTTTGGACCTTTGGTTATATAAAAGAAATTGATTCTTTTAAAATCGCTTGTCTTCCGATTCAAATCAGCAAGAAAGGATTTAGACCCGACTCCAGCATTTGATCCTACTCTAAATCGATCAATCCTCTGTGTGCCCTCTTCGCTCTATAAAGATCACTTTTCCATTTCTCAATTCTCGCTTCAATTCGCTATTTTACCGCTTCAGCAAACACGCCGAACCCTAAAACCCTTGAATTGCTTTTCGCGGTCAAGTCGACTTCGAAGCTCAGATCTGAATCTTTAACAAAACCCCTTTTGTGGTTTAATTCCGCCAGAGGAACACTTGCTTTTAAACACCATGAGTAAAACGCTTGAAATGAAATGCATATGACCAAGTTTCTGGCATGGAAATTGAACCCAAGAGTGTTCTTTCTTGTGGAATCCACATGTTTTCTGGGTTCTGAAAATCGAGAATGGTGTTTATAGCAAGCAATCTTCTTAGTGCTCTTGTCTCGATGTATGATGAGTCGTAAATCATTTCGCCATTGGGAACTGGATGGATATAGATTTTGGTCTAGAAGATGTTTTATACATTAGGTCTTCCAACCGACGGAGAACAGGTTTCGGATATGAGAGTCAAGACATCAAGGGTACAATCGCTAAGCAATTGAAGAAGAGAAGGCTGAGTCATTAATGATGAACTCCCAGAAAGATTAATCTCTCAAGATTGAAGTCTGCATTCGGTACCACAAGAGGAGGATATTGGCTGAGAGCCTTATTTCAAGGTTTCTCCTCTTTTGTGGGAGAAGTCATTCTTCCAAACAACATCAGCTCTTTCCTATGTAACCTTCCATCGCTTTGATTGGATGTTGTCAACAACTATGCTTGGGGAGCAGCTATGTTGGCGATCTGAAAGAATCTCTAAGAAAAGTGAAGGACACCGGAAATTCACAAGCTTATGTGGTTTTTCAGACTCACGTATTTGCATTGAGAGCGTTTCCACCTTAGAAGAAGATGTGGGCCATCACTTCTATATCCCACCATCCGGATTTCCTTGATTTTGGGGTGGATGGAGGCGCTGTAAACCTAATAAAGACACAAAGAAAGAATGTGGAATACTACCAAAAGAAGCTTCAAAACATGAAAGAAAGCGTGTTCTGTGGCAGCCTTATAAGAATCGGATCTTATATCGCCGGAGGAGTATGCTTTGACCTATGGTTCCACGCACACCATGTACATGCTTTAAAGAATGCGCTGATAATCGCCTTGATGTATGTTTTAAGCAATTAGAAAGGAGAAGTCGATGTCAAAACATCGCTGCAAAGATGATGAAAGTGAAGAGAAAGAATCTAAGCAAAACACAAAGACAAAGATTGAAATGTCAACAATTTCTACAAATTTGCAGCTGAGGAGTGGAAGAAGCGATATGAAAGGTTTATCTGTGAAATTGCTCGAGATGGGGTGACTAACACGAGCCGAGCAGCAGGAGCCACAGGTGGAGGCGAGCCACAGGAAGCGGAGTTGGGAGCAATGACGCTTATTCTTTTATCACAGAAAATGCCATTTGCTTAGTATTTAGTATTTACATACAAACTTTCAATTATCCGCTTTATCTTATGCAAGTTTGTGTTTGGACCTTTGGTTATATAAAAGAAATTGATTCTTTTTTAAAATCGCTTGTCTTCCCAGATTCAAATCAGCAAGAAAGGATTTAGACCCGACTCAGCATTTGATCCTACTCCGCTTAAATCGATCGAGCCTGCGGTGCCCTCTTCGCCTATAAAGATCACTTTTCCCCATTTTCAATTCTCGCTTCAATTCGCTATTTTACCGCAGCAAACACGCCACAACCCTAAAACCCTGAATTGCTTTTCGCTGGTCAAGTCGCGACTTCGAAGTTTCAGATCTGAATCTTTTAACAAAACCCCTTTTGTGGGTTTACCTTCAAGCTTCGAAACAGAGGAACACTTGCTTTAAACACCATGAGTAAAACGCTTGAAATGAAAATGCATATGACCAAGTTTCTGGCATGGAAATTGGACCCAAGAGTGTCTAAGCTTGGAATCCACATGTTTTCGTTGGTTCTGAAAATCGAGAATGGTGTTTATAAAGCATCAAGGTCTCTGTCTCATGTATGATGAGAGTCGAATCATTTCGCCATTGGAAACAAGATGGATATAGATTTTGGTCTAAGATGTTTTATACATTACCAGGTCCAAGGACGAGAAACATTCGATATGAGAGTCAAGACATCAAGGGTACAATCGCGCAATTGAAGATAGATGAAGAGAAGGCTGAGTCATTAATGATGAACTGTAGCAGTATTAATCTCAAGATTGAAGTCTGCATTTGAGGCGGTACCACAAGAGGAGGATATTGGCTTGAGCCTTATTTCAAGGCTTATCTCCTCTTTGTTGGAGAAGTCATTCTTCCAAACAACATCAGCTCTTTTTCTCCTATACCACTGCTTGATTGATGTTGTCAACAACTATGCTTGGGGAGCAGCTATGTTGGCTAATCTGAAAGAATTCTAAGAAAAGTGAAGGACATCGAAATTCACAAGCTTATGTGGTTTTTCGACGCCTTCACAGTATTAGATTAGAGCGTTTCCACGCCTTTAAGAAGATGTGGGCCATCACTTATATCCCCACCATCCGGATTTCCTTGATTTTGGGGTGGATGGAGGCATAGTAAACCGAATAAAGACACAAAGAATGTAAAGCCCGTGAATACTACCAAAAGAAGCTTCAAAACATGAAAGAAATCGTGATTCTTATACCGTTGAGGAGTATGCTTCTCAGTTGCCTATGGTCTTCTATCACGACACCATGTACATGCTTTTAATCGCGATAATCGCTTCAGATGTATGTTTTAAGCAATTAGAAAGGAGAAGTCGCGATGTCAAAACATCGCTCGCCAAGATGATGAAAGTGAAGAGAAAGAATCTAAGCAAACACAAAGACAAAGATTGAAATGTGTCAACAATTTCTACAAATTTGCAGCTGAGGAGTGGAAGAAGCGATATGAAAGGTTTATCCGTGAAATTGCTCGAGGTGACGAACACGAGCCGATAGCAGGAGCTGGAGGAGCCGCAGCTGCTGGGGGAGCAACAGTGACGCTTTTATTCTTTTTTTTTTTTTTATCACAAGAAAATGCCATTTGTTTAGTATTTAATATTTAAATACAAACTTTCAATTATCCATTTTATCTTATGCAAGTTTTGTGTTTGACCTTTTGGTTATATAAAAGAAATTGATTCTTTTAAAATCGCCTTCCGTGATTCAAATCAGCAAGAAAGGATTTGACTCAAAGATTTGATCCTACTCCCTACAATCGATCGGTTTGTGCTCTTCGCTTCTATAAAGATCACTTTTCCCCCATTTCAATTCTCGCTTCATTCCGCGTATTTTACCGCTTCAGCAAACACGCCACGAACCCTAAAACCTGAATTGTTTTTCGCTGGTCCGCGACTTCGAAGTTTCAGATCGAATCTTTTAACAAAACCCTTTTGTGGTTTACCTTCGCTTCTGGAAACAGAGGAACACTTGCTTTAAACACCATGAGTAAAACGCTTGAAATGAAAATGCATATGACCAAGTTTCTGGCATGGAAATTGACCCAAGAGTGTTAAGCTTGTGGAATCCACTGTTTTCTTGGGTTCTGAAAATCGAATGGTGTTTATAGCAAGACAGCAATCTTCTTAGTGCTCTTGTCTCGATGTATGATGAGAGTCAAATCATTTGCCATTGGGAACCAAGATGGATATAGATTTTGGTCTAGAAGATGTTTTATACATTACAGGTCTTCCAACCGACGGAGAAAGTTTTGGATATGAGAGTCAAGACATCAAGGGTACAATCGTTAGCAATCAAGATAGATGAAGAGAAGGCTGAGCATTAATGATGAACTCCGTAGCGTATTAATCTCAAGATTGAAGTCTGCATTTGAGGCGTACCACAAGAGGAGGATATTGGCTTAGCCTTATTTCAAGGCTTATCTCCTCTTTGTTGGGAGAAGTCATTCCTTCCAAACATCTTTTCTCCTATGTACCTTCCACTCGCTTTGATTGATGTTGTCAACAACTATGCTTCGAGCAGTTTGGCATCTGAAAGAATCTCTAAGAAAAGTGAAGGACACCGGAAATTCACAAGCTTATGTGGTTTTTCGACGCCTCACGGTGATTGTGACATTTCGCCTTCACTTGAAGAAGATGTGGGTCATCACTCTATATCCCCACCATCCGATTTCCTTTGATTTTGGGGTGGATGGAGCGCGTAAACTAATAAAGACACAAAGAATGTAAAGCCTGTGGAATACTACCAAAAGAAGCTTCAAACATGAAAGAAAGCGGCTTGTGTGGCAGCCTTATAAGAATCGCGGATCTTATACTATCGGAGGAGTATGCGTGCCATGGTCTTCTTCACCACACCATGTACATGCTTTAACTAATGTGCGATAATCGCACCAGATGTATGTTTTAAGCAATTAGGAAAGGAGAAGTCGGATGTCAAAACATCTCGCAAAGATGATGAAAGTGAAGAGAAAGAATCTAAGCAAACACAAAGACAAAGATTGGAAATGTGTCAACAATTTCTACAAATTTGCAGCTGAGGAGGAAGAAGCTGATATGAAAGGTTTATCTGTGAAATTGCTCGAGATGGGGTGACGAACACGGAGCCGAGCAGGAGCCACATGGTGGAGGCGGAGCTGGGGAGCAGGGAGCAACAGTGACGCTTTTTTTTTTTATCACATGAAAATGCCATTTGCTTAGTATTTAGTATTTACATACAAACTTTCAATTATCCGCTTTATCTTATGCAAGTTTGTGTGTTTGGACCTTTGGTTATATAAAAGAAATTGATTCTTTTTAAAAATCGCTTGTCTTCCAGATTCAAATCAGCAAGAAAGGATTTGACCCGATCAGCATTTGATCCTACTCCTCGCGAATCGATCAAGCCTGGTGCCCTCTTCGCTTCTATAAAGATCACTTTTCCCCCATTTCAATTTCTCGCTTCAATTCCGCTATTTTACCGCTTCAGCAAACACGCCATTTAACCCTAAAACCCTGAATTGCTTTTCGCTGGTCAAGTCGCGACTTCGAAGCTCAGATTGAATCTTTTAACAAAACCCTTTTGTGGTTTACCTTCAAGCTTCGGAAACAGAGGAACACTTGCTTTAAAACCATGAGTAAAACGCTTGAAATGAAAATGCATATGACCAAGTTTCTGGCATGGAAATTGACCCAAGAGTGTCTAAGCTTGTGGAATCCACATGTTTTCGTGGGTTCTGAAAATCGAGAATGGTGTTTATAGGCAAGACAGCAATCTTCTTAGTGCTCTTGTCTCGATGTATGATGAGAGTCGAATCATTTCTCATTGGGAACCAAGATGGATATAGATTTTGGTCTGAAGATGTTTTATACATTACAGGTCTTCCAAGACGGAGAACAAGTTTCAGGATATGAGAGTCAAGACATCAAGGGTACAATCGCAGCAATCAAGATAGATGAAGAGAAGGCTGAGTCATTAATGATGAACTCGTAGCAGTATTAATCTCAAGATTGAAGTCTGCATTTCGAGGCGTACCACAAGAGGAGGATATTGGCCAGAGCCTTATTTCAAGGCTTATCTCCTTTGTTGGGAGAAGTCTTCCAAACAACATGCTATTCCTATGTACCTTCCACTGCTTGATTGATGTTGTCAACAACTATGCTTGGGGAGCAGCTATGTTAATCTGAAAGAATCTCTAAGAAAAGTGAAGGACACCGGAAATTCACAAGCTATGTGGTTTTTCGACGCTTCACGGTTTTGCATTGAGCGTTTCCACCTTTAGAAGAAGATGTATCACTCTATATCCCCACCATCCGGATTTCTTGATTTTGGGGTGGATGGAGGCGTGTAAACCGAATAAAGACACAAAGAAAAACTACCAATACTAAAAAGAAGCTTCCAAACATGAAAGAAAGCGGCGCTGGTGGCAGCCAATCGCGGATCTTATACGCTTCAGTTGCCTATGTCTCTCACGCACATGTACATGCTTTAACGAATGTGCGATAATCTACCGTATGTTTTAAGCAATTAGGAAAGGAGAAGTCGCATGTCAAAACATCGCTGCCAAAGATGATGAAAGTGAAGAGAAAGAATCTAAGCAAAACACAAAGACAAAGATGGAAATGTGTCAACAATTTCTACAAATTTGCAGCTGAGGAGTGGAAGAAGCTTATATGAAAGGTTTATCTATGAAATTGCTCGAGATGGGTGACGCACGGAGCCGAGCAGCAGGAGCCACGTGGTGGCGGCTGAGCTGCAGGAGCAAACGGAGCAACAGTGACGCTTATTCTATCACAGAAAATGCCATTTGCTTAGTATTTAGATTTACATACAAACTTTCAATTATCCGCTTTATCTTATGCAAGTTTGTGTGTTTTGACCTTTGGTTATATAAAAGAAATTGATTTTTTTTTAAAATCGCTTGTCTTCCGTGATTCAAATCAGCAAGAAAGGATTTAGACCGACCCAGCATTTGATCCTACTCCCGCGAATCGATCAAGCTCAGGGTGCCCTCGCCTATAAAGATCACTTTTCCCCATTTCACTTCGCTTCAATCCCGCTATTTTACCGCTTCAGCAAACACAAACCCTAAAACCCTAATTGCTTTTCGCTGGTCATGTCGCGACTTCGAAGCTCAGATTCGAATCTTTTAACAAAACCCTTTTGTGGTTTACCTTCAAGCTTCGAAACAGAGGACACTTGCTTTAACAACACGCAAGAGTTTGAAATGAAAATGCATATGACCAAGTTTCGCATGGAAATTGGACCCAAGATGTCTAAGCTTGTGGAATCCACATGCGTGGGTTCTGAAAATCGAGAATGGTGTTTATAGGCAAGAAAGCAATCTTCTTAGTGCTCTTGTCTCGATGTATGATGAGTCGGAATCATTTCGCCATTGAACTAAGATGGATATAGATTTTGGTCTAGAAGATGTTTTATACATTACAGGTCTCCGTGACGGAGAGAACAAGTTTCAGGATATGAGAGTCAAGACATCAAGGGTACATCGCTAAGCAATTGAAGATGATGAAGAGAAGGCTGAGTCATTAATGATGAACCCGTAGCAGTATTAATCTCAAGATTGAAGTCTGCATTTGAGGCGTACCACAAGAGGATATTGGCTTAGAGCCTTATTTCAAGGCTTAACTCCTCTTTTGTTGGGAGAAGTCATTCTTCCAAACAACATCACTTTTTTCTCCTATGTACCTTCCAACGCTGATTGATGTTGTCAACAACTGCTTTGGGAGCAGCATGTTGGCTAATCTGAAAGAATCTCTAAGAAAAGTGAAGGACACCGGAAATTCACAAGCTTATGTGGTTTTTCGCTTCACGGTATTTGCATTAGATGCTCCACGCTTTAAGATGTGGGCCATCACTCTATATCCCCACCATCCGGATTTCCTTGATTTTGGGGTGGAGGCGCTGTGTAAACCGAATAAAACACAAAGAATGTAATGTGGAATACTACCAAAAGAAGCTTCAAAACATGAAAGAAAGCGCGTGGCAGCCTTATAAGAATCGCGGATCTTATACCGTCGGAGGAGTATGCTTCAGTTGCCTATGGTCTTCACGCACGACACCATGTACATGCTAATGTGCGATAATCGTAATTGTGATGTATGTTTTAAGCAATTAGGAAAGGAGAAGTCGCATGTCAAAACATCGTTGTCAAAGATGATGAAAGTGAAGAGAAAGAATCTAAGCAAACACAAAGACAAAGATTGGAAATGTGTCAACAATTTCTACAAATTTGGAGAGGAAGTTTTATATGAAAGGTTTATCCGTGAAATTGCTCGAGATGAGGTGACTAACACGGAGCCGAGCAGCAGGAGCAGTGGTGGAGGCGGAGCTGCAGGAGCAGCGGGGACCAACAGTATTTATTTTTTTATCACAGAAAATGCCATTTGCTTAGTATTTAATATTTAAATACAAACTTTCAATTATCCATTTTATCTTATGCAAGTTTTTGTGTTTGGACCTTTTGGTTATATAAAAGAAATTGATTCTTTTTAAAAACGTTTGTCTTCCAGATTCATATCAGCAAGAAAGGATTTAGACCACTCCAGCATTTGATCCTACTCCCGGCGAAATCGATCGAAGCTCTGTGTGCCCTCTTCGCTTCTATAAAGATCACTTTTCCCCCCATTTCTCAATTTCTCGTTTCAATTCCGTTATTTTACCGTTTCAGCAAACACGCGTCGAATCCTAAAACCCTTGAATTGCTTTTTCGCGGGTCAAGTCGCACTTCGAAGCTCAGATTCGAATTTTTAACAAAACCCCTTTTGTGGGTTTACCTTCAAGCTTCTGGAAACAGAGTAACACTTGCTTTAAACACCATGAGTAAAACGCTTGAAATGAAAATGCATATGACCAAGTTTCTGGCATGGAAATTGACCCAAGAGTGTCTAAGCTTGTGGAATCCACATGTTTTCGTGGGTTCTGAAAATCGAGAATGGTGTTTATAGCAAGATAGCAATCTTCTTAGTGCTCTTTGTCTCGATGTATGATGAGAGTCGGAATCATTTCGCCATTGGGAACTGGAAGATGGATATAGATTTTGGTCTAGAAGATGTTTTATACATTACAGGTCTTCCAAAGGACGGAGAACAAGTTTCAAGATGAGAGTGAAGACATCAAGGGTACAATCGCAGCAATTGAAGATAGATGAAGAGAAGGCTGAGTCATTAATGATGAACTCCGTAGCAGTATTAATCTCTCAAGATTGAAGTCTGCATTTGAGGTACCACAAGAGGAGGATATTGGCTTAGAGCCTTATTTCAAGGCTTATCTCCCTTTTGTTGAGAAGTCATTCTTCCAAACAACATCAGCTTTTTCCCTATGTACCTTCCACTGATTGATGTGTTGTCAACAACTATGCTTGGGGAGCAGCCATGTTGGCTAATCTGAAAGAATCTCTAAGAAAAGTGAAGGACACTCGAAATTCACAAGCTTATGTGGTTTTTCGTGACGCCTCAATGATTTTATTGCGTTTCCACGCCTTTAAGAAGATGTGGGTCATCACCCCCACCATCCGGATTCCTTGATTTTGGGGTGGATGGAGTGTAAACCTAATAAAGACACAAAGAATGTAAAGCCTGTGGAATACCAAAAGAAGCTTCAAAACATGAAAGAAAGCGGTAGGTGTTTATAAGAATCGGATCTTATATCGCGGAGGAGTATGCTTCAGCTGCTTCCATATTTCACCATGTACATGCTAATGTGCGCGATAATCACCAGATGTATGTTTTAAGCAATTAGAAAGGAGAAGTCGCGATGTCAAAACATCGCCAAAGATGATGAAAGTGAAGAGAAAGAATCTAAGCAAACACAAAGACAAAGATTGAAATGTCAACAATTTCACATATTAAAGCTGAGGAGGGAAGAAGCGATATGAAAGGTTTATCTGTGAAATTGCTCGAGATGGGGTGACGAACACGGAGCCGAGCAGCAGGAGCCACAGGTGTGGAGGCGGAGCTGCAGGAGCAGTAGGAGCAACAGGTGACGCTATTCTTTTTTTTTTATCACAAGAAATGCCATTTGCTTAGTATTTAATATTTAAATACAAACTTTCAATTATCCATTTTATCTTATGCAAGTTTTGTGTTTGGACCTTTATATAAAAGAAATTGATTCTTTTAAAAATCGCTTGTCTTCCAGATTCATATCAGCAAGAAAAGATTTAATCGACTCCAGCATTTGATCCTACTCCCCGGCGAAATCGCCTCTGTGCCCTCTTCGCTTCTATAAAGATCACTTTTCCATTTCAATTTCTCGCTTCAATTCCGCTATTTTACCGCTTCAAAAAAAGGCCGAATCCTAAAACCCTTGAATTTTTTTTCGGGTCAAGTCGCACTTCGAAGCTCAGATCTGAATCTTTTTTAACAAAACCCTTTTGTGGGTTTACCTTCAAGCTTCACAGAGTAACACTTGCTTTTAAACACCATGAGTAAAACGCTTTGAAATGAAAATGCATATGACCAAGTTTCTGGCATGGAAATTGGACCCAAGAGTGTCTAAGCTTGTGGAATCCACATGTTTTGTTCTGAAAATCGAATGGTGTTTATGCAAGATAGCAATCTTCTTGCCTTTTGTCTCGATGAATGATGAGAGTCGAATCATTTCGCCATTGGGAACTAAGATGGATATAGATTTTGGTCTAGAAGATGTTTTATACACAGGTCTTCCAAGCGACGGAGAACAAGTTTCAAGATATGGAGTGAAGACATCAAGGGTACAATCATTAAGCAATCAAGATAGATGAAGAGAAGGCTGAGTCATTAATGATGAACTCCCGTAGCAGTTTAATCTCAAGATTGAAGTCTGCATTTGAGGCTGCGGTACCACAGAGGAGGATATTAGGAGCCTTATTTCAAGGCTTATCTCCTTTTGTTGGGAGAAGTCATTCTTCCAAACAACATCAGCTCTTTTTCTCCTATGTACCTTCCACTGCTTGGATTGGATGTTGTCAACAACTATGTTTGGGGAGCAGCTATGTTGGCTTAATCTGAAAGAATCTCTAAGAAAAGTGAAGGACACCGGAAATTCACAAGCTTATGTGGTTTTCGTGACGCTCATTTTCGTTTCACGCTTTAAGAAGATGTGGGCCATCACCTCTATATCCCCCACCATCCGGATTTCCCTTGATTTTGGGGTGGATGGAGGCGTTGTGTAAACCGAATAAAGACACAAAGAATGTAAAGCCTGTGGAATACTACCAAAAGAAGCTTCAAAACATGAAAGAAAGCCGCTGTGTGGCAGCCTTATAAGAATCGCGGATCTTATACCGTCGGAGGAGTATGCTTCAGCGTTGCCTATGGTCTTCTAACGCACACCATGTACATGCTTTAACTAATGTGCGATAATCAATTGTGATGTGTTTTAAGCAATTAGAAAGGAGAAGTCGTGATGTCAAAACATCGCTAAAGATGATGAAAGTGAAGAGAAAGAATCTAAGCAAACACAAAGACAAAGATTGAAATGTCAACAATTTCTACATATTTGCAGCTGAGGAGTGGAAGAAGAGATATGAAAGGTTTATCTGTGAAATTGCTCGAGATGGGGTGACGCACGAGCCGAGCAGCAGGAGCCACGGTGGAGGCGACAGAACAGCACGTAAACAAAGGAGCAACAGTGACGCTTTATTCTTTTATCACGAAAATGCCATTTGCTTAGTATTTAGTATTTAAATACAAACTTTCAATTATCCGCTTTATCTTATGCAAGTTTGTGTGTTTGACCTTTGGTTATATAAAGAAATTGATTCTTTTAAAAATCGCTTTGTCTTCCAGATTCAAATCAGCAAGAAAGGATTTTACCCGACTCCAGCATTTGATCCTACTCCCCGCGTAAATCGACAACTCAGGTGCCCCTCTTCGCTTCTATAAAGATCACTTTTCCCCATTTCAAAAATTCTCGCTTCAATCCGCTATTTTACCGCTTCAGCAAACACGTTGAACCCTAAAACTTGAATTGCTTTTTCGCGTCAAGTCGCTCTCGAAGTTTCAGATTCGAATCTTTTTAACAAAACCCCTTTTGTGGTTTACCTTCAAGCTTCGAAACAGAGGAACACTTGTTTAAAACACCATGAGTAAAACGCTTGAAATGAAAATGCATATGACCAAGTTTCTGCATGGAAATTGTACCCAAGAGTGTCTAAGCTTGTGGAATCCATGTTTTCTGGGTTCTGGAAAATCGAGAATGGTGTTTATAGGCAAGACGCAATCTTCTTAGCTTTGTCTCGATGTATGATGAGAGTCAAATCATCGGCCATTGGGAACTAAGATGGATATAGATTTTGGTCTGAAGATGTTTTATATATTACAGGTCTTCCAACCGACGGAGAACAGGTTCGTGATATGAGAGTCAAGACATCAAGGGTACAATCGCAAGCAATTGAAGATAGATGAAGAGAAGGCTGAGTCATTAATGATGAACTCCCGTAGCAGTATTAATCTCTCAAGATTGAAGTCTGCATTGAGGCGTACCACAAGAGGAGGATATTGGCTTGAGCCTTATTTAAAGGCTTATCTCCTCTTTTGTGGGAGAAGTCATTCTTCCAAACAACATCAGCTCTTCCCATGTACCTTCAATCGCTGATTGATGTTGTCAACAACTATGCTTGGGGAGCAGCTATGTTGGCTAATCTGAAAGAATCTCTAAGAAAAGTGAAGGACACTGGGAAATTCACAAGCTTATGTGGTTTTTCGCCTCACGGTATTTGCATTAGCGGTTTCCACCTTAAGAAGATGTGGGCCATCACCTCTATATCCCCACCATCCGGATTTCCTTTGATTTTGGGTGGATGGAGGCTGTGTAAACCTAATAAAACACAAAGAATGTAAATGGAATACTACCAAAAGAAGCTTCAAAACATGAAAGAAAGCGCTGTGGCAGCCTTATAAGAATCGCGGATCTTATACCGTCGAGGAGTATGCTTCAGCTGCTATGGTCTTCTAACGCCATGTACATGCTTTAACGAATGCGTATATAATCGACCAGATGTATGTTTTAAGCAATTAGGAAAGGAGAAGTCGATGTCAAAACATCGCTGTCAAAGATGATGAAAGTGAAGAAAAGAATCTAAGCAAACACAAAGACAAAGATTGAAATGTGTCAACAATTTCTACAAATTTGCAGCTGAGGAGTGCAAGAAGCGATATGAAAGGTTTATCCGTGAAATTGCTCGAGATGAGGTGACGAACACGAGCCGGAGCAGCAGGCCACAGGGGTGGAGGGAGCTGCAGGAGCAGTGGGAGCAAAACAAAAGACGCTTTTTTTTTTATCACAAGAAATGCCATTTGCTTAGTATTTAATATTTAAATACAAACTTTCAATTATCCATTTTATCTTATGCAAGTTTTGTGTTTGACCTTTGGTTATATAAAAGAAATTGATTCTTTTAAAAATCGCTGTCTTCCAGATTCAAATCAGCAAGAAAGGATTTAGATCCCACTCCAGCATTTGATCCTACCGCGAATCGATCGGCCTCAGGTGCCCTTCTCGCTTCTATAAAGATCACTTTTTCCCCATTTCTCAATTCTCGCTTCAATTCCGCTATTTTACCGCTTCAGCAAACACGCCATTTAATCCTAAAACCCTGAATTGTTTTTCGCTGGTCAAGTCGACACTCGAAGCTCAGATTCGAATCTTTTAACAAAACCCTTTTGTGGGTTTACCTTCAAGCTTCGAAACAGAGTAACACTTGCTTTAAAACACCATGAGTAAAACGCTTGAAATGAAAATGCATATGACTAAGTTTCTGGCATGGAAATTGGACCCAAGAGTGTCTAAGCTTGTGGAATCCACATGTTTCTGGGGTTCAAAATCGAATGGTGTTTATAGGCAAGATAGCAATCTTCTTAGCCTTCTTGTCTCGAAGATGGAGAGTCGAATCATTTCGCCATTGGGAACTAAGATGGATATAGATTTTGGTCTAAGATGTTTTATACATTACAGGTCTTCCGCGACGGAGAACAAGTTTCAATATGAGAGTCAAGACATCAAGGGTACAATCGTTAAGCAATTGAAGATAGATGAAGAGAAGGCTGAGTCATTAATGATGAACTCCGTAGCAGTATTAATCTCAAGATTGAAGTCTGCATTTGAGGCATACCACAAGAGGAGGATATTGGCTTGGAGAGCCTATTTCAAGGCTTATCTCCTCTTTTGTTGAGAAGTCATTCTTAACATCAGCTCTTTTCTCCTATGTACCTTCCACTGCTTGGATTGATGTTGTCAACAACTATGCTTGGGGAGCAGCTATGTTGGCTAATCTGAAAGAATCTCTAAGAAAAGTGAAGGACACGGAAATTCACAAGCTTATGGGTTTCGCCTTTCGGTATTTGCATTAGAGCGTTTCCACTTAGAAGAAGATGTGGGCCATCACCTCTTATATCCCCACCATCCGGATTTCCTTTGATTTTGGGTGGATGGAGCGCTGTAAACCTATAAAGACACAAAGAATGTAAAGCCTGTGGAATACTACCAAAAGAAGCTTCAAAACATGAAAGAAAGCGGCGCTGGCAGCCTTATAAGAATCGGATCTTATATCCGTCGGAGGAGTATGCTTCGTTTGCCTATGGTCTTCACGCACACCATGTACATGCTTTAACGAATGTGCGATAATCGACCAGATGTATGTTTTAAGCAATTAGGAAAGGAGAAGTCGATGTCAAAACATCGCTGCAAAGATGATGAAAGTGAAGAGAAAGAATCTAAGCAAACACAAAGACAAAGATTGAAATGTCAACAATTTCTACAAATTTGCCGAGGAGTGCAAGAAGCGATATGAAAGGTTTATCTGTGAAATTGCTCGAGATGAGGTGACAACACGGAGCCGAGCAGCAGGAGGTGTGGAGGCGGAGCTGCAGGAGCAGGGGAGCAACAGACGCTATTCTTTTTTTTTTTTCACAGAAAATGCCATTTGCTTAGTATTTAGTATTTACATACAAACTTTCAATTATCCGCTTTATCTTATGCAAGTTATTGTGTTTGACCTTTGGTTATATAAAAGAAATTGATTCTTTTAAAATCGCTTGTCTTCCGTGATTCAAATCAGCAAGAAAGGATTTTAGACTCCGAAGATTTGATCCTACTCCCTGCGAATCGATCGCTCAGTGCCCTCTTCGGCTTCTATAAAGATCACTTTTCCCATTTCACCTCGCTTCAATTCCGTATTTTACCGCTTCAGCAAACACGCCACGAACCCTAAAACCCTGAATTGTTTTTCGCTGGTCAAGTCGCGACTTCGAAGCTTCAGATCTGAATCTTTTTAACAAAACCCTTTGTGGGTTTACCTTCAAGCCTGAAACAGAGTAACACTTGCTTTAAACACCATGAGTAAAACGCTTGAAATGAAAATGCATATGACCAAGTTTCTGGCATGGAAATTGGACCCAGAGTGTCTAAGCTTGTGGAATCCACATGTTTTGGGTTCTAAAATCGAGAATGGTGTTTATAGGCAAGATAGCAATATTCTTAGTGCTCTTGTCTCCATGTATGATGAGAGTCGGAATCATTTCGCCATTGGGAACTAAGATGGATATAGATTTTGGTCTAGAAGATGTTTTATACATTACAGGTCTTCCAATGACGGAGAACAAGTTTCGTGATATGAGAGTCAAGACATCAAGGGTACAATCGCTAAGCAATTGAAGATAGATGAAGAGAAGGCTGAGTCATTAATGATGAACCCGTAGCAGTATTAATCTCAAGATTGAAGTCTGCATTTGAGAGGCTACCACAAGAGGAGGATATTGGCTTAGAGCCTTATTTTAAGGCTTATCTCTCTTTTGTCGAGAAGTCATTCTTCCAAACAACATCACCTCTTTTCTCCATGTACCTCCAATCGTTTGGATTGATGTTGTCAACAACTATGCTTAGAGCAGCTATGTTGGCTAATCTGAAAGAATTCTAAGAAAAGTGAAGGACACCGGAAATTCACAAACTTATGTGGTTTTTCAGACGCCTCACGGATTAATAGAGAGCGTTTCCATCACTTTAGAAGAAGATGTGGGCCATCACTCTATATCCCCACCATCCGGATTTTGATTTTGGGGTGGATGGAGGCGCTGTGTAAACCGAATAAAAACACAAAGAATGGAAGCCTGTGGAATACTACCAAAAGAAGCTTCAAACATGAAAGAAAGCGGCGCTATGTGGCAGCCTTATAAGAATCGGATCTTATAATCGCTCGGAGGAGTATGCTTCAGGGCCTTTATGGTCTTTCACGCACACCATGTACATGCTTTAATCATCGTGCGATAATCACCAGATGTATGTTTTAAGCAATTAGGAAAGGAGAAGTCGCATGTCAAAACATCGCTGTCAAAGATGATGAAAGTGAAGAGAAAGAATCTAAGCAAACACAAAGACAAAGATTGAAATGTCAACAATTTCTACAAATTTGCAGCTGAGGAGTGCAAGAAGTTTATATGAAAGGTTTATCCGAAATTGCTCGAGATGAGGTGACTAACACGAGCCGAGCCAGCAGGAGCCACATGGAGGCGGAGCTGCGCAGAGGGAGCAACAGTGACGCTTTTATTTTTTATCACAAGAAAATGCCATTTGCTTAGTATTTAATATTTAAATACAAACTTTCAATTATCCGCTTATCTTATGCAAGTTTTGTGTTTGACCTTTGGTTATATAAAAGAAATTGATTCTTTTAAAATCGCTTTTCTTCCGATTCAAATCAGCAAGAAAGGATTTAGACCTGACTCCAGCATTTGATCCTACCTAAATCGATCAAAGCTCAGCCCCTTCGCTTCTATAAAGATCACTTTTCCCCATTTCACTTTGTTTCAATCTGCTATTTTATCGCTTCAGCAAACACGGCTTAATCCTAAAACCCTGAATTGCTTTCGCGTCAAGTCGCACTCGAAGCTCAGATTCGAATCTTTTTAACAAAACCCCTTTTGTGGTTTACCTTCAAGCTTCTGGACAGAGTAACACTTGCTTTTAAACACCATGAGTAAAACGCTGAAATGAAAATGCATATGACCAAGTTTGGCATGGAAATTGGACCAAGAGTGTCTAAGCTTGTGGAATCCACATGTTTTCGTGGGTTCTGAAAATCGAGAATGGTGTTTATAGCAAGATAGCAATATTCTTAGTGCTCTTGTCTCATGTATGATGAGAGTGGAATCATTTCGCCATTGGGAACTGGCGATGGATAGATTTTGGTCTAGAAGATGTTTTATACATTACAGGTCTTCCAAGTGACGGAGAACAAGTTTCAGGATATGAGAGTCAAGACATCAAGGGTACAATCCGCAATTGATAGATGAAGAGAAGGCTGAGTCATTAATGATGAACTCCGCAGCAGTATTAATCTCAAGATTGAAGTCTGCATTTGAGGCGTACGATATTGGCTTGAGAGCTTTATTTTAAGGCTTATCTCTTTTGTCGAGAAGTCATTCTTCCAAACAACATCACCTCTTTTCCCTATGTACCTTCCACCGCTTTGATTGATGTTGTCAACAACTATGCTTGAGCAGCTATGTTGGCTAATTGAAAGAATCTCTAAGAAAAGTGAAGGACATCGAAATTCACAAGCTTATGTGGTTTTTCGTGATTTCCGATTTGCATTGAGATGCTTCCACTTTGTGAAGAAGATGTGGGCCATCACTCTTATATCCCCACCATCCGGATTTTGATTTTGGGGTGGATGGAGGCTGTGTAAACCAATAAAACACAAAGAATGTAAAGCCTGTGGAATACTACCAAAAGAAGCTTCAAAACATGAAAGAAAGCGGCGCTGTGGTGGCAGCCTTATAAGAATCGGATCTTATACTGTCGGAGGAGTATGCTTCAGTTGCCTATGGTCTTCACGCACACCATGTACATGCTTTTAACGAATGTGCGATAATCACCAGATGTTTTTAAGCAATTGAGAAGGAGATGTCAAACATCGTCAAAGATGATGAAAGTGAAGAGAAAGAATCTAAGCAAACACAAAGACAAAGATTGAAATGTCAACAATTTCTACAAATGTTCCGAGGAGTGCAAGAAGCTATATGAAAGGTTTATCTGTGAAATTGCTCGAGATGAGGTGATTTAACACGGAGCCGAGCAGCAGGAGCCACAGGTGTGGAGGCGGAGCCGCAGGAGCACATGTGACGCTTTTATTCTTTTATCACAAAAATGCCATTTGCTTAGTATTTAATTTTAAATACAAACTTTCAATTATCCGCTTTATCTTATGCAAGTTTTGTGTTTGACCTTTTTGTTATATAAAAGAAATTGATTCTTTTAAAACTCGCTTGTCTCCAGATTCAAATCAGCAAGAAAGGATTTAGACCCGACTCCAGCATTTGATCCTACTCCCTACGGAATCGCATCAAAGCTCTGTGGTGCCCTCTTCGCTTCTATAAAGATCACTTTTCCCCCATTTTCAATTCTTGTTTCAATTCCGCTATTTTATCGCTTCAGCAAACACACGAATCCTAAAACCCTCAATTGCTTTTTCGCTGGTCAAGTCGCGACTTCGAAGCTCTCAGATTCTAATCTTTTAACAAAACCCTTTTGTGGGTTTACCTTCAAGCTCTGGAAACAGAGTAACACTTGCTTTAAACACCATGAGTAAAACGCTTTGAAATGAAAATGCATATGACCAAGTTTCTGGCATGGAAATTGGACCCAAGAGTGTCTAAGCTTGTGGAATCCACATGTTTTCTGCGGGTCTGAAAATCGAGAATGGTGTTTATAGGCAAGATAGCAATCTTCTTAGTGCTTTGTCTCGATGTATGATGAGAGTCTAATCATTTCGGCATTGGGAACTCAAGATGGATATAGATTTTGGTCTAGAAGATGTTTTATATTACAGGTCTTCCAAGTGACGGAGAACAAGTTTCGTGATATGAGAGTCAAGACATCAAGGGTACAATCAAGCAATTGAAGATAGATGAAGAGAAGGCTGAGTCATTAATGATGAACTTAGCAGTATTAATCTCTCAAGATTGAAGTCTGCATTTGAGGCGGCAAGAGAGGATATTGGCTTAGAGCCATTTTTTAAGGCTTATCTCTCTTTTGTTGGGAGAAGTCATTCTTCCAAACAACATCAGCTCTTTTCTCCTATGTACCTTCCACGCTTGATTGATGTTGTCAACAACTATGCTTGGGAGCAGCTTGGCTAATCTGAAAGAATCTCTAAGAAAAGTGAAGGACACCGAAATTCACAAGCTTATGTGGTTTTCGACACGCTCACCGGTATTTGCATTAGAGCGTTTCCACGCCTTTAAGAAGATGTGGGCCATCACTCTATATCCCCACCATCCGGATTTCGATTTCGGTGGATGGAGGCGCGGTAAACCGGAATAAAGACACAAAGAATGTAAAGCCTGTGGAATACTACCAAAAGAAGCTTCAAAACATGAAAGAAAGGCGCCAGTGGCAGCCTTATAAGAATCGCGGATCTTATACTATCGGAGGAGTATGCTTCACGCCTATGTATCTTCACGCACACCATGTACATGCTTTAACGAATGCGCGATAATCGACAGATGTATGCGCTTTATATTAGAAAGGAGAAGTCGCATGTCAAAACATCGCTACAAAGATGATGAAAGTGAAGAGAAAGAATCTAAGCAAACACAAAGACAAAGATTGGAAATGTGTCAACAATTTCTACAAATTTGCAGCTGAGGAGGAAGAAGCGATATGAAAGGTTTATCTGTGAAATTGCTCGAGATGGTGACTAACACGGAGCCGAGCAGCAGGAGCTGGAGGCGGAGCTGCAGGAGCAAAGGAGCAACATGACGCTTTTTTTTTTTCACAGAAAATGCCATTTGCTTAGATTTAGTATTTACATACAAACTTTCAATTATCCGCTTTATCTTATGCAAGTTTTGTGTTTGGACCTTTGGTTATATAAAAGAAATTGATTCTTTTAAAAATCGCTCTTCCGATTCAAATCAGCAAGAAAGGATTTAGACCCGACAGCATTTGATCCCTACCGGCGAATCGATCAAGCCTGCGTGCCCTCTTCGCCTCTATAAAGATCACTTTTCCCCATTTCAATTTCGCTTCAATCCGTTATTTTACCGCTTCAGCAAACACGAACCCTAAACCCTGAATTGCTTTTTTCGCTGGTCTCGCACTTCGAAGCTCAGATCTGAATCTTTTGTAACAAAACCCTTTTGTGGTTTACCTTCAAGCTTCTGGAAACAGAGTAACACTTTGCTTTAAAACACCATGAGTAAAACGCTTGAAATGAAAATGCATATGACCAAGTTTCGCATGGAAATTGGACCCAAGAGTGTCTAAGCTTGTGGAATCCTACATGTTTTCGTGGGTTCTGAAAATCGAGAATGGTGTTTATGTGCAAGATAGCAATATTCTTAGTGCCTTTGTCTCGGCGATATATCGGAATCATTTCGCCATTGGGAACTGGCGATGGATATAGATTTTGGTCTAGAAGATGTTTTATACATTACAGGTCTTCCAAGTGACGGAGAACAAGTTTCAGGATATGAGAGTCAAGACATCGGGTACAATCGCTAAGCAATTGAAGATAGATGAAGAGAAGGCTGAGTCATTAATGATGAACTCCGTAGCGTATTAATCTCTCAAGATTGAAGTCTGCATTTGAGGCGTACCACAAGAGGAGGATATTGGCCTAGAGCCTTATTTTGGCTTATCTTTTGTTGAGAAGTCATTCTTCCAAACACAATTTCCTATGTACCTTCCACGCTTGGATTGATGTTGTCAACAACTATGCTTGGAGCAGCTATGTTGGCGCATCTGAAAGAATCTCTAAGAAAAGTGAAGGACACCGGGAAATTCACAAGCTTATGTGGTTTTTCGACGCCTCACGTATTTGCATTGAGCCGCTTCCACGCACTTTAAGAAGATGTGGGCCATCACCTTCTATATCCCCACCATCCGGATTTCCTTGATTTTGGGGTGATGGAGGCGCTGTGTCCAAAAGACACAAAGAATGTAAAGCCTGTGGAATACTACCAAAAGAAGCTTCAAAAATATGAAAGAAAGCGCCAGGTGTGGCAGCCTTATAAGAATCGGATCTTATACCATCGAGGAGTATGCTGCTCATTGTATGGTCTTCACTGCACACCATGTACATGCTTTAACGAATGTGCGATAATCCACCAGATGTATGTTTTAAGGTATCAGAGAGAAGTCGATGTCAAAACATCGCTGCCAAAGATGATGAAAGTGAAGAGAAAGAATCTAAGCAAACACAAAGACAAAGATTGGAAATGTGTCAACAATTTCTACAAATTTGCAGCTGAGGAGGGAAGAAGCGATATGAAAGGTTTATCCGTGAAATTGCTCGAGATGAGGTGACGAACACGAGCCGAGCAGGAGCCACAGGCTGGAGGCGGAGCTGCGAAAGCGGGAGCAACAGTGACGCTTTTTTTTTTTTTCAGAAAATGCCATTTGTTTAGATTTATTATTTACATAAACTTTCAATTATCCGCTTTATCTTATGCAAGTTTTGTGTTTGACCTTTGGTTATATAAAAGAAATTGATTCTTTTAAAATCGCCGCTTCCTCCATTCAAATCAGCAAGAAAGGATTTAGACCCGACTCCAGCATTTGATCCTACTCCTGCTAAATCGATCGGGGTGCCCCTTCGCCTCTATAAAGATCACTTTTCCCCCATTCTCAATTCTCGCTTCAATCCGCTATTTTACCGCTTCAGCAAACACGCCACGAACCCAAACCCTCAATTGCTTTTCGCTGGTCAAGTCGCGACTTCGAAGTTTCAGATTCGAATCTTTTAACAAAACCCTTTGTGGGTTTACCTTCAAGCTTCGAAACAGAGTAACACTTGCTTTTAAACACCATGAGTAAAACGCTTGAAATGAAAATGCATATGACCAAGTTTCTATGGAAATTGACCCAAGAGTGTCTAAGCTTCAGGAATCCATATGTTTTCGTGGGTTCTGAAAATCGAGAATGGTGTTTATAAGCAAGATAGCAATCTTCTTAGTGCTCTTGTCTCGATGTATGATGAGAGTCGGAATCATTTCCATTGGGAACAAGATGGATATAGATTTTGGTCTAGAAGATGTTTTATACATTACAGGTCTTCCAAGTGACGGAGAACAAGTTTCGATAAGTGAGAGTCAAGATATCAAGCGGTAAGCAATTGAAGATAGATGAAGAGAAGGCTGAGTCATTAATGATGAACTCCGCAGCAGTATTAATCTCTCAAGATTGAAGTCTGCATTTGAGGCGGTACCACAGAGGATATTGGCTTAGAGCCTTATTTTAAGGCTTATCTCTTTGTTGGGAGAAGTCATTCTTTCCAAAACAACATCAGCCTCTGTACCTTCCACTGCTTTGATTGATGTTGTCAACAACTATGCTTGGGGAGCAGCTATGTTGGCTAATCTGAAAGAATCTCTAAGAAAAGTGAAGGACATCGGGAAATTCACAAGCTTATGTGGTTTTTCGCATTCCTCACGGTATTTATTAGAGCGTTTCCACTTTAGAAGAAGATGGGCCATCACTCTATATCCCCACCATCCGGATTTCCTTGATTTTGGGTGATGGAGGCGCTTGTGTAAACCGAATAAAGACACAAAGAATGTAAAGCCTGTGGAATACTACCAAAAGAAGCTTCAAAACATGAAAGAAAGCGCTGGTGGCAGCCTTATAAGAATCGGATCTTATACTATCGAGGAGTATGCTTCAGTTGCCTATGGTCTTCCCACGCACACCATGTACATGCTTTAACGAATGCGATAATCTAATTGTGATGTATGTTTTAAGCAATTAGAAAGGAGAAGTCGATGTCAAAACATCGCTACAAAGATGATGAAAGTGAAGAGAAAGAATCTAAGCAAACACAAAGACAAAGATTGGAAATGTGTCAACAATTTCTACAAATTTGCAGCTGAGGAGGGAAGAAGCGATATGAAAGGTTTATCTGTGAAATTCTCGAGATGAGGTGACTAACACGGAGCCGAGCAGCAGGAGCTGCCGGTGGAGGCGGAGCTGCAGTGATAAAGGGGAGCAACAGTGACGCTTTATCTCTTTTTTTTTTTTTTTCACAGGAAAATGCCATTTGCTTAGTATTTAGTATTTACATACAAACTTTCAACTATCCGCTATCTTTATGCTTTTGTGTTTGGACTTTTGGTTATATAAAAGAAATTGATTCTTTTAAAAATCGCTTGTCTTCCAGATTCAAATCAGCAAGAAAGGATTTAGACTGCACTAAAGCATTTGATCCTACTCCCGCTAAATCGATCAGTTTCCAGTGCCCTCTCGCTTCTATAAAGATCACTTTTCCCCCATTTCTCAATTTCTCGCTTCAATCCTATTTTTTACCGCTTCAGCAAACACGCCACGAACCCTAAAACCCTCGAATTGCTTTTCGCTGGTCAAGTTCACTTCGAAGCTCGTGATTCTGAATCTTTTAGAACAAAACCCCTTTTGTGGGTTTACCTTCAAGCTTCTGGAAACAGAGTAACACTTGCTTTTAAACACCATGAGTAAAACGCTTGAAATGAAAATGCATGACCAAGTTTCTGGCATGGAAATTGGACCCAAGAGTGTCTAAGCTTGTGGAATCCACATGTTTTCGGGTTCTGAAAATCGAGAATGGTGTTTATAGCAAGATAGCAATATTCTTAGTGCCTTTGTCTCGATGTATGATGAGAGTCGGAATCATTTCGCCATTGGGAACTAAGATGGATATAGATTTTGGTCTAGAAGATGTTTTATACATTACAGGTCTTCCAAGTGACGGAGAACAAGTTTCATTGAGAGAGTCAAGACATCAAGGGTACAATCGCTAAGCAATTGAAGATAGATGAAGAGAAGGCTGAGTCATTAATGATGAACTCCGTAGCAGTATTAATCTCAAGATTGAAGTCGCATTGAGGCGTACCACGAAGAGGATATTGGCTTAGAGCCTTATTTTCGGCGTTTATCTCCTCTTTTTTTTGGGAGAAGTCATTCTTCCAAACAACATCACCTTTTTTCCTCCTATGTACCTTCCATCGCTTGATTGGATGTTGTCCAACTATGCTTGGGGAGCAGCCATGTTGGCTAATCTGAAAGAATCTCTAAGAAAAGTGAAGGACACGGGAAATTCACAAGCTTATGTGGTTTTTCGTGACTTCACGGTATTTAGCATTGAAATGTTTCCACTTTAAGAAGATGTGGGCCATCACTCTATATCCCCACCATCCTGATTTCCCTTGATTTGGGTGGATGGAGGCGTGTAAACCAATAAAACACAAAGAATGTAAAGCCTGGAATACTACCAAAAGAAGCTTCCAAACATGAAAGAAAGCGCTGTGGCAGCCTTATAAGAATCGCGGATCTTATATCGCCGGAGGAGTATGCTTCATTGCCTATGGTCTTCACGCACACCATGTACATGCTTTAACGAATGTATATAATCTAATTGGATGTATGTTTTAAGCAATTAGAAAGGAGAAGTTGATGTCAAAACATCGCTGTCAATGATGATGAAAAGAGAAAAGAATCTAAGCAAACACAAAGACAAAGATTGAAATGTGTCAATTTCTACAAATTTGCAGCTGAGGAGTGCAAGAAGCGATATGAAAGGTTTATCCGTGAAATTGCTCGAGATGAGGTGACGAACACGGAGCCGAGCAGAGCGAGCCACTGTGGAGGCGGAGCTGCAGGAGTGGGAGCAACAGTGACGCTTTTATTCTTTTTTTATCACAAGAAAATGCCATTTGCTTAGTATTTAATATTTAAATACAACTTTCAATTATCCGCTTTATCTTATGCAAGTTTTGTGTTTGGACCTTTTGGTTATATAAAAGAAATTGATTCTTTTTAAAATCGCTTTGTCTCCAGATTCAAATCAGCAAGAAAGGATTTGATCTCACTCCAGCATTTGATCCTACGAAATCGATCAAAGCCTGCCCTCCCTTCTATAAAGATCACTTTTCCCCATTTCAATTTCTTGTTTCAACCGCTATTTTATCGCCAGCAAAACACGCTGGTCCTAAAACCTCTGGAATTGCTTTTCGTCAGTCGCTTCGAAGTTTCAGATCGAATCTTTTGAACAAAACCCCTTTTGGCTTTACCTTCAAGCTTCAAACAGAGTAACACTTCTGCCAAACATCATAAAACGAAATGAAAATGCATATGACCAAGCCTGCATGGAAATTGGACCCAAGAGTGTCTTAAGGGAATCCATATGTTTTCTGGGAAAATCGAATGGTGTTTATAGCAAGATAGCAATCTTCTTAGTGCTCTTGTCTCATGTATGATGAGAGTAATCATTTCACTACCAAACTGGATGGATATAGATTTTGGTCTAGAAGATGTTTTATACATTACAGTCTTCCAAGACGGAGAACAAGTTTCGATGATGCAAGAGAGTCAAGGTATCAATCGTTTAAATTGAAGATAGATGAAGAGGCTGAGTCATTAATGATGAACCAGCATTAATCTCAAGATTGAAGTCCGATTTGAGGCGGCAAGAGGAGGATATCGCTTTTATTTCAAGGCTTATCTCCTTTGTTGGGAGAAGTCATTCTCCAAACAACATCAGCTCTTTTCTCCTATCTTCCACCTTTGATTGATCGTTGTCAACAACTATGCTCGAGCAGCTATGCGCTAATCTGAGAATCCTAAAGTGCTGGTTATCACCAAATCTACAAGCTGGTGGCTGGCATTCACGCATTTGTACGATACCGTTTGTTGAAGAAATGGGCCATCACTTTATATCCCCCACCATCCGGATTTCCCTTGATTTCGTGATGGATGGAGGCGCGAACCTAATAAAGACACAAAGAATGTAAAGCCTGTGGAATACTACCAAAGAAGTTTCAAAACATGAAAGAAAGCGCCTGTGTTTATAAGAATCGGATCTTATACCATCGGAGGAGTATGCTTCAGCGTTGCCTATGGTCTTCTAACGCACACCATGTACATGCTTTAACGAATGCGCGATAATCTAATTCAGATGTATGTTTTAAGCAATTAGAAAGGAGAAGTCGTGATGTCAAAACATCGCCGCAAAGATGATGAAAGTGAAGAGAAAGAATCTAAGCAAACACAAAGACAAAGATTGAAATGTGTCAACAATTTCTACAAATTTGTGCTGAGGAGGGAAGAAGCTTATGAAAGGTTTATCTGTGAAATTGCTCAGATGAGGTGACGAACACGTTTGAGCAGCAGGAGTCACGGTGGAGCGAGCGTACTGTTGAGCAGGGAGCAACAGTGACGCTTATCTCTTTTTTTTTTCACAGAAATGCCATTTGCTTAGTATTTTAGCATTTTACATACAAACTTTCAATTATCCGCTTTATCTTATGCAAGTTTGTGTTCGACCTTTGGTTATATAAAAGAAATTGATCTTTTAAAATCGCTTTCTCCGTGATTCAAATCAGCAAGAAAGGATTTAGACCGACTCCAGCATTTGATCCTACTTCCGCGAAATCGCATCGGCTGCAGTGCCCTCTTCGCTTCTATAAAGATCACTTTTCCCCATTTCAATCATCTCGCTTCAATTCCGCGATTTTACCGCTTCAGCAAACACGCCGTTGAACCCTAAAACCCTTGAATTGCTTTTTCGCTGGTCAAGTCGCGACTTCGAAGTTTCTCAGATTTGAATCTTTTTAACAAAACCCCTTTGTGGGTTTACCTTCAAGCTTCGAAACAGAGGAACACTTGCTTTAAAACACCATGAGTAAAACGCTTGAAATGAAAATGCATATGACCGCTCGCATGGAAATTGTACCAAGAGTGTCTAAGCTTGTGGACATGTTTTCTGGGTCTCTGAAAATCCGAATGGTGTTTATGGCAAGACAGCAATCTTCTTAGTGCTCTTTGTCTCGATGTATGATGAGAGTAAATCATTTCGCCATTGGGAACCAAGATGGATATAGATTTTGGTCTAGAAGATGTTTTATACATTACAGGTCTTCCAACCTGACGGAGAACAGTTTGTGGATATGAGAGTCAAGACATCAAGTACAATCGCTAAGCAATTGAAGATATATGAAGAGAAGGCTGAGCCATTAATGATGAACTTATTAATCTCAAGATTGAAGTCCTGATTTGAGGCGGTACCACAAG
This sequence comes from Brassica nigra, assembly GCA_016432835.1. Lineage (NCBI taxonomy): Eukaryota > Viridiplantae > Streptophyta > Magnoliopsida > Brassicales > Brassicaceae > Brassica > Brassica nigra. The sequence continues at coordinate 38,735 of JAEACV010000766.1, forward strand.
AGGAGGATATTACTTGAGCCTTATTTCAAGGCTTATCTCCTTTGTTGGGAGAAGCCTCCCAAACAACATCAGCTCTTTTTTTTTTCTCCTATGTACCTTCCAATCGTTTGATTGATGTTGTCAACAACTATGCTTCGGGAGCAGCTATGTTGGCTTAATCTGAAAGAATCTCTAAGAAAAGTGAAGGACACTGGGAAATTCGCAAGCTTATGTGGTTTTTCGTGACGCCTTACTCGATTGCATTGAGCAGCTTCCACTTTAAGAAGATGGGCCATCACTCTATATCCCCACCATCCGGATTTCCTTTGATTTTGGGGGTGATGGGAGGCGAATAAAGACACAAAGAATGTATGTGGAATACTACCAAAAGAAGCTTCAAAACATGAAAGAAAGCGGCGCTGTGTGGCAGCCTTATAAGAATCGCGGATCTTATACTCGTCGGAGGAGTATGCTTCAGTTGCTCTATGGTCTTCACGCACACCATGTACATGCTTTTAAAGAATGCGATAATCGCCAGATGTATGTTTTAAGCAATTAGAAAGGAGAAGTCGATGTCAAAACATCGCCAAAGATGATGAAAGTGAAGAGAAAGAATCTAAGCAAACACAAAGACAAAGATTGAAATGTGTCAACAATTTCTACAAATTTGCAGCTGAGGAGTGGAAGAAGCCGACATGAAAGGTTTATCTGTGAAATTGCTCGAGATGGGTGATTTAACACGAGCCGAGCAGCAGGAGCCACGTGTGGAGGCGGAGCTGCGGAGCAGTGAGCAACAGTGACGCTTTATTCTTTTTTTTTATTTATCACAGAAATGCCATTTTTTAGTATTTTCAGATTTACACAAACTTTCAATTATCCGCTTTATCTTATGCAAGTTTGTGTGTTTGGACCTTTTGTTATATAAAAGAAATTGATTCTTTTAAAAATCGCTTGTCTCCGTGATTCAAATCAGCAAGAAAGGATTTTAACCCAATTCCAGCATTTCCTATCTAAACGATCGAAGCCTGCGGTGCCCCCTTCGCTCTATAAAGATCACTTTCCCCATTTCTCGCTTCAATTCCGTTATTTTACCGCTTCAGCAAACACGCCATTTAACCCTAAAACTTAATTGCTTTCGCTGGTCATGTCGCGACTTCGAAGCTCAGATTCGAATCTTTTAACAAAACCCTTTTGTGGGTTTACCTTCAAGCCTGAACAGAGGAACACTTGCTTTAAACACCTATGAGTAAAGCTTTGAAATGAAAATGCATATGACCAAATTTCTGACATGGAAATTGACCCAAGAGTGTCTAAGCTCAGGAATCCGCTGGTTCTGAAAAAATCGAATGGTGTTTATAGCAAGACAGCAATCTTCTTAGTGCTCTTGTATGTATGATGAGAGTCCAATCATTTCGCCATTGGAACTGAAGATGGATATAGATTTTGGTCTAAGATGTTTTATACACATTAGTGTCTCCAAGGACGGAGAACAAGTTTCAGGATACGAAGTCAAGACATCAAGGTACACCGTTAAGCAATTGAAGATAGATGAAGAGAAGGCTGAGTCATTAATGATGAACCGTAGCAGTATTAATCTCTCAAGATTGAAGTCCGTGATTCGAGGCGTACCAAAGAGGAGGATATTGGCCGAGCCTTATTTCCTCAAGGCTTATCTCCTTTTGTCGAGAAGTCATTCTTCCAAACAACATCACTCTTTTTTCTCCTATGTACCTTCCAACCGCTTGGATTGATGTTGTCAACTATGCTTGGGGAGCAGCCATGTTATTAATCTGAAAGAATCTCTAAGAAAAGTGGTGACACTGGAAATTCACAAGCTTATGTGGTTTTTCAGACGCTCAGATTTGCATTGAGCCGTTTCACCCTTTAAGAAGATGTGGGCCATCACCTCTTATATCCCCCACCATCCGGATTTCCTTTGATTTTGGGGTGATGGAGGCGCTTGTGTAAACCAATAAAACACAAAGAATGTAAAGCCCGGAATACTACCAAAAGAAGCTTCAAAACAAAGAAAGTGCTGCGGCCTTATAAGAACGGATCTTATAATCGCGGAGTATGCTCACTTCGTTCATCTTCACCACCGTACATGCTTTAACTAATGCGATAATCGACTGTAGATGTATGTTTTAAGCAATTAGGAAAGGAGTTCTGATGTCAAAACATCGCTGTCAAAGATGATGAAAGTGAAGAGAAAGAATCTAAGCAAACACAAAGACAAAGATTGGAAATGTGTCAACAATTTCTACAAATTTGCAGCTGAGGAGTGCAAGAAGTTTATATGAAAGGTTTATCCGTGAAATTGCTCGAGATGAGGTGACGAACACGGAGCCGAGCAGCATTAGGCGGTGGAGGATGAGCAGAGGGGAGCAACAGTGACGCTTTTATTCTTTCACAAGAAAATGCCAAGTATTTACATTTAAATACAAACTTTCAATTATCCGCTTTATCTCTTGCAAGTTTTGTGTTTGGACCTTTGGTTATATAAAAGAAATTGATTCTTTTTAAAAATCGCTATCTCCGTGATTCAAATCAGCAAGAAAGGATTTAGACCCGACTCCAGCATTTGATCCTACTCCTGAATCCATCAGCCAGGTGCCCTCTTCGCTCTATAAAGATCACTTCCCCCCATTTCAATCTCGCTTCAACCTCGCTATTTTACCGCTTCAGCAAACACGCCTAACTAAAACCTGAATCTGTTTTTCGCTGGTCAAGTCGACTCTCGAAGCTTTCAGATCGAATCTTTTAACAAAACCCCTTTGTGGTTTACCCAAGCTTCGAAACAGAGTAACACTTGCTTTAAACACCCCACGAGTAAACGCTTTGAAATGAAATGCATAAATTCATATGACCAAGTTTAAGGCATGGAAATTGACCCAAGAGTGTCTAAGCTTGTGGAATCCACATGTTTCGCGGGTTCTGAAAATCGAGAATGGTGTGTTTATAGGCAAGATAGCAATCTTCTTAGTGCTCTTTGTCCTCGGCGTATGATGAGAGTCTAATCATTTCGGCCATTGGGAACTCAAGATGGATATAGATTTTGGTCTAGAAGATGTTTTATACATTAAAGGTCTTCCAAGCGATCGAGAACAAGTTTCAAGATATGATAGGAAGACATCAAGGGTACAATCGCTAAGCAATTGAAGATAGATGAAGAGAAGGCTGAGTCATTAATGATGAACTCCGTGAGCGATAATCTCAAGATTGAAGTCTGCATTTGAGGCTGTATCCACAAGAGAGGATATTGGCTTGTTATATCAAGGTTTATCTCCTTTTGTTGGGAGAAGTCATTCTTCCAAACAACATCAGCTCTTTTTCTCCTATGTACCTTCCTTAATGCTGATTGATGTTGTCAACAACTATGCTTGGGGAGCAGCTATGTTGGCGAATCTGAAAGAATCTCTAAGAAAAGTGAAGGACATCGAGGGCTCACAAAGCTTATGTGGTTTCGTGACGCCTCACGGCAGATGATTGGAGCGTTTCCACTTTAAGAAGATGTGGGCCATCACTTTATATCCCCACCATCCGGATTTCTTTGATTTGGGTGGATGGAGGCGCTTGTGAAACCGAATAAAGACACAAAGAATGTAAAGCCCCGGAATACTACCAAAAGAAGCTTCCAAAACATGAAAGAAAGCGGGCGCTTTGTGGCAGCCTTATAAGAATCGTGGATCTTATACCGTCGAGGAGTAAGCTTCATTGACTATGGTCTTCACTTCACAACTGGCGTACATGCTTTAACGTAATGTGCGATAATCGCATCAGATGTATGTTTTGCA
>JAEACV010000062.1:0-28947 GCA_016432835.1 Brassica nigra
TATTGCAGCAAAAACAATAATAAATATATTCATATGAATAAGTGTTTCATTTTAGAAAAAAAATTATTTAAAAAAAACAAGTTAAAGAGCCATTTTTAAATTAAAAATTATGCATCTATTATCAGATACTGTATTTTACTCTATTTTAGAGTTAAAAATAGCTATGGCTGGAGATGCTCTTTAGAATTTCATGTATACCCAGTTATACACATAGGATGTATTTATATACACATTTTAATGGGACCAGATAGTTACTTAGAATTGCTTAGGTGTACCTAGTTAGTTATACATGGCAACGCATCACCATGGATCGGCGGGATCTTAATCCCTTTAAAATTGGTCAAGGTGGCAGTCCTGCCCTCCGCCATTAGTCAATGATTTTACGTTGTTTCTTTTGTGTTTTCAGATCTAGTGATACTAGTGTTCTAAAGGACCTTCTTAAAGCTAAATTAATTTTAAAAAAATTTAAAAAAAAATTATTAAAAAACTAAGAAAAGAGCATTTTTAAATTAAAAATTATGCCCATTATCGATACTATATTTCACTCTATTTTAGAGTTACAAATAGCTATGGCTGGAGATGCTCTTAGAATTTCAGTATACCCAGCTATACACGGGATGTATTTATATACACATTTTAATGGGATCAGATAGTTACTTAGAATTGCTTATGTGTACCTAGTTAGTTATACATGGCAACGCAACAAACAGGATCGGCTGGGATCTTAATCCCTTTAAAATTGGTCAAGCGTGGCAGTCCTTGCTCCGCCACATTAGCCATAATGATTTTATCGGCTGCCATGTTTCTTTTGTATTTTCAGACCGCTGATACTAGACTCTAAAGGACCTTCTTAAAGCTAAAATAATTTTAAAACTATCGCAGAAAACAATAATAAATATATTCATATGAATAAGTGTTTCATTTTAGAAAACAATTATTAAAAAAACAAGTTAAAGAGCCATTTTAAATAAAAATTATGCCTCTATTATTGATACTATATTTTACTCTATTTTAGAGTTAAAAAATAGCTATGGCTGGAGATGCTCTTAGAATTTCATGTATACCCAGCTATACACTTAGGGATGTATTTATATACACATTTTAATGGGACCATAGTTACTTAATTGCTTAGTGTACCTAGTTAGTTATACATGGCAACAACAAATGTACCTGGATCTACGGGATCTTAATCCCTTTAAATTGGTCAAGGCCAGAAATGCTCTTCTGCCATTAGTCTAATGATTTTACTGCCTTCCGTTGTTTCTTTTTTGTTTTTCAGACCTGCCAGGATACTAGGGTTCTAAAGGACCTTCTTAAAGCTAAATTAATTTTAAAACATTTTGCAGAAAACAATTATTTAAAAAAAAAAAGTAAAAAAGAGCCAATTTTAAATTAAAAATTATGCCTCTATTATCGATACTATATTTTACTCTATTTTAGAGTTAAAATAGCTATGGCTGGAGATGCTCTTAATTTCTTAGGTATACCCAGCTATACACGTAGGGATGTATTTATATACACATTTTAATGGGACCAAATATACTTAGAATTGCTTTAGTGTACCTAGTTAGTTATACATGGCAACGAATACCCAGGATCGGCCGGGATCTTAATCCCTTTAAATTGGTCAAGCTGGCAGTCCCCTGCTCTCTAGCCATTAGTCAATGATTTTACTGGCTTGCCGTTGTTTCCTTTTGTATTTTTCAGACCTGCCGCTGATACTAGTTCTAAAGGACCTTCTTAAAGCTAAAATAATTTTAGAACTATTGCAGAAAAACAATAATAAATATATTCATATGAATAAGTGTTTCATTTTAAAAAAAAATTATTTAAAAAACAAGTTAAAGAGCCATTTTAAATTAAAAATTATGCCTCTATTATCGATACCTATTTTACTCTATTTAGAGTTAAAAAAGCTATGGCTGGAGATGCTCTTAATTTCATAGTATACCCAGCTATACACGTAGGGATGTATTTATATACACATTTTAATGGGACCAGATAGTTACTTAGAATTGCTTAGTGTACCTAGTTAGTTATACATGGCAACGCAACACCGGATCGATCTGGGATCTTAATCCCTTTAAAATTGGTCAAGCGGTGCAGTCCTTGCCTCCGCTTGCCATTAGCCTAATCGATTTTACCGCAAGTGTTTCTTTTTTGTGTTTTTCAGACTGCCAGTGATACTAGGGTTCTAGGACCTTCTTAAAGCTAAATTAATTTTAAAAAATTTGCAGAAAAAAAATTATTAAGAAAAAACAAGTTAAAGAGCCATTTTTAAATTAAAAATTATGCCCATTATCGATACTATATTTTACCTATTTTAGAGTTAAAAATAGCTATGGCTGAGATGCTCTTAATTTCTTAGGTATACCCAGCTATACACGTAGGGATGTATTTATATACACATTTTAATGGGATCGATAGTTACTTAGAATTGCTTATGTACCTAGTTAGTTATACATGGCAACGCAATACCGTGGATCTAGGGATCTTAATCCCTTTAAAATTGGTCAAGCGTGCAGTCCTTGCTCTCCTTTCCATTACCGAATGATTTTACTGGTTTCACATGTTTCTTTTGTATTTTCAGACTGCCAGTGATACTAGGACTCTAAAGGACCTTCTTAAAGCTAAAATAATTTTAAACTATCTGAGCAAAACAATAATAAATATATTCATATGAATAAGTGTTTCATTTTAGAAAAACAATTATTAAAAAAACAAGTTAAAGAGCCATTTTAAATTAAAAATTATGCCTCTATTATTAGATACTATATTTTACTCTATTTAGAGTTAAAAATAGCTATGGCTCGAGATGCTCAGAATTTCATAGTATACCCAGCTATACACGTAGGATGTATTTATATACACATTTTAATGGGACCGTAGTTACTTAGAATTGCTTAAGTACCTTTTAATTATACATGGCAACAATCATGGATCGGTAGGGGATCTTAATCCCTTTAAATTGGTCAAGCGTGGCAGCTCATTGCTCCGGCCATTAGCCTCCTAATGATTTTACTGCCTCACAAGGTTTCTTTTTTGTGTTTTTCAGACCGATAAAGGATACAAAGAGTTCTAAAGGACCTTCTTAAGCTAAATTAATTTGAAAACATTTTGCAGAAAACAATTATTTAAAAAAACAAGTTAAAGAGCCATTTTAAATTAAAAATTATGCCTCTATTATCGATACTATATTTTACTCTATTTTAGAGTTAAAATAGCTATGGTGGAGATGCTCTTAATTTCTTAGGTATACCCGTTATACACGTAGGGATGTATTTATATACACATTTTAATGGGACCAGATAGTTACTTAGAATTGCTTATGTGTACCTAGTTAGTTATACATGGCAACGCTAGTCACTGATCTACTGGGATCTTAATCCCTTTAAATTGGTCAAGCGGTGGCAGTCCTTGCTCCGCCCATTAGCCTCGCTGAATGATTTTACTGGCTTGCCGCTGTTTCTTTTGTATTTTCAGACTGCCAATGATACTAGGACTCTAAAGGACCTTCTTAAAGCTAAAATAATTTTAAAACTATTGCAGCAAAAAAAATAATAAATATATTCATATGAATAAGTGTTTTAGAAAAAACAATTATTTAAAAAACAAGTTAAAGAGCTATTTTAAATTAAAAATTATGCCTCTATTATCGATACTATATTTTACTCTATTTTAGAGTTAAAATAGCTATGGCTGGAGATGCTTCTTAGGTATACCCGCTATATAACGTAGGATGTATTTATATACACATTTTAATGGGACCGATAGTTACTTAAGCTTGCTTAGTGTACCTAGTTAGTTATACATGGCAACGCAAAGCCTCAGGATCGGCTGGGATCTTAATCCCTTTAAAATTGGTCAAGCTGCAGCAGCCCTCGCCATTAGCCGCTGAATGATTTCCATCGGGTCAGTTGTTTTGTATTTTTTCAGACCTCAGCTGATTTGACTCTAAAGGACCTTCTTAAAGCTAAAATAATTTTAAAACTATTGCAGAAAAAAGAATAATAAATATATTCATATGAATAAGTGTTTCATTTTAAAACAATTATTAAAAAAACAAGTTAAAGAGCCATTTTAAATTAAAAATTATGCCTCTATTATCGATACTATATTTTACTCTATTTTAGAGTTAAAAATAGCTATGGCTGGAGATGCTCTTAGAATTTCATAGGTATACCCGCTATACACGTAGGGATGTATTTATATACACATTTTAATGGGACCGATAGTTACTTAGAATTGCTTAGGTGTACCTAGTTAGTTATACATGGCAACGAACACCGCGGATCGGCAGGGATCTTAATCCCTTTAAAATTGGTCAAGCTGTGGCAGTCCTTGCTCCGCTTGCCATTAGCCTCTCTAATGATTTTAATCGGCTCAAGTTGTTTCTTTTTTGTGTTTTTCAGACGCCAGTTGATACTGGTTCTTAAGGACCTTCTTAAAGCTAAATTAATTTTAAAACATTTGCAGAAAAACAATTATTTAAAAACAAGTTAAAAGCCAATTTTAAATTAAAAATTATGCCTCTATTATCGATACTATATTTTACTCTATTTTGAGTTAAAATAGCTATGGCTGGAGATGCTCTTAGAATTTCTTAGGTATACCCAGCTATACACGTAGGGATGTATTTATATACACATTTTAATGGGATCAGATAGTTACTTAGAATTGCTTTGTGTACCTAGTTAGTTATACATGGCAACGCAAAGTACCGCGGATCTACGGAGATCTTAATCCCTTTAAAATTGGTCGTCAAGCAGTCCTTGCTCTCCTCCTTGCCATTAGCCCTAATGATTTTACTGTCTTGCCAGTGTTTCTTTTGTGTTTTCAGACTCAGTGATACTAGGGTTCTAAAGGACCTTCTTAAAGCTAAATTAATTTTAAAACATTTGCAGAAAAAACAATTATTATTTAAAACAAGTTAAAGAGCCATTTTTAAATTAAAATTATGCCTCTATTATCGATAATATTTTACTCTATTTTAAGTTAAAATAGCTATGGCTGAGATAGAATTTCTTAGGTATACCCAGCTATACACGTAGGGATGTATTTATATACACATTTTAATGGGATCAGATAGTTACTTAGAATTGCTTATGTACCTAGTTAGTTATACATGGCAACGCGAACAACTGCGGATCTACGGGATCTTAATCCCTTTAAAATTGTCGTGTGGCAGTCCTTGCTCTCTTGCCATTAGCTCATGAATGATTTTATCGGCTTGCCAATGTTTTTTTGTATTTTTCAGACTGCCAGCTGATACTAGGACTCTAAAGGACCTTCTTAAAGCTAAAATAATTTTAAACTATCATGCAAAAACAATAATAAATATATTCATATGAATAAGTGTTTCATTTTAGAAAAAACAATTATTAAAAAAAACAAGTTAAAGAGCCATTTTAAATAAAAATTATGCCTCTATTATCGAGATACTCTATTTTAGAGTTAAAATAGCTATGGTGGAGATGCTCTTAGAATTTCATAGGTATACCCAGTTATACACGTAGGGATGTATTTATATACACATTTTAATGGGACCAGATAGTTACTTAGAATTGCTTAGGTGTACCTAGTTAGTTATACATGGCAACGCAAAGTACCGCGGATCGGGGGATCTTAATCCTTTAAAATTGGTCAAGCGGTGGCAGTCCTTTGCTCTCCGCTGCCATTAGCCTCCTAATGATTTTATGTCTTGCCAATGTTTCTTTTGTGTTTTTCAGACCCGCTGATACTAGGGTTCTAAAGGACCTTCTTAAAGCTAAATTAATTTTAAAACATTTGCAGAAAAACAATTATTTAAAAAAAAAAAACAAGTTAAAGAGCCATTTTAAATTAAAAATTATGCCTCTATTATCGATACTATATTTTACTCTATTTTAGAGTTAAAAATAGCTATGCTGGAGATGCTCTTAGAATTTCTTAGGTATACCCAGCATATACACGTAGGGATGTATTTATATACACATTTTAATGGGATCGAGTTACTTTAATTGCTTGGTACCTAGTTAGTTATACATGGCAACGAAGAGCTCGCGGATCGGCTGGGATCTTAATCCCTTTAAAATTGGTCAAGCTGGCGTAGTCCTTGCTCTCGCTTGCCATTAGCCTAATGATTTCCATCGCTTGCAGCTGTTTCTTTTGTCTTTTTCAGACCTGCTGATACTAGACTCTAAAGGACCTTCTTAAAGCTAAAATAATTTTAAACTATTCAAAAAACAATAATAAATATATTCATATGAATAAGTGTTTCATTTTAGAAAAACAATTATTAAAAAACAAGTTAAAGAGCCGCTTTTAAATAAAAATTATGCCTCTATTATCGATACTCTATTTTACTCTATTTTAGAGTTAAAAAATAGCTATCGAGATGCTCTTAGAATTTCATAGGTATACCCAGTTATACACGAGGGATGTATTTATATACACATTTTAATGGGACCAGATAGTTACTTAGAATTGCTTAGTGTACCTAGTTAGTTATACATGGCAACTAACAGCCTGTGATCGGTGGGATCTTAACCCTTTAAAATTGGTCAAGCGGCAGTCCTTGCCTCCGCTTGCCATTAGCCTCAATGATTTTACGCTTGCCGCTGTTTTTTTTTGTTTTTCAGACTGCGAGTGATACTAGGGTTCTAAAGGACCTTCTTAAAGCTAAATTAATTTAAAAAACATTGCAGTAAAAAACAATTAAGAAAAAACCAAGTTAAAAGAGCTATTTTAAATTAAAATTATGCCTCTATTATCGATATTATATTTTACTCTATTTTAGAGTTAAAATAGCTATGGCGTAGAGATCTTAGAATTTCTAGTGTACCCAGTTATACACGTAGGGATGTATTTATATACACATTTTAATGGGATCGATAGTTACTTAGAATTGCTTATGTGTACCTAGTTAGTTATACATGGCAACGCAATGCCTCGGATCGGCTGGGATCTTAATCCTTTAAAATTGGTCAAGCGGTGGCAGTCCTTGCTCTCTCGCTTGCCATTAGCCTGCAATGATTTTATGGCTTGCCGTGTTTCTTTTTTGTTTTTTCAGACTGCCAGCTGATACTAGGACTCTAAAGGACCTTCTTAAAGCTAAAATAATTTTAAAACTATTGCAGCAAAACAATAATAAATATATTCATATGAATAAGTGTTTCATTTTAGAAAAACAATTATTTAAAAAACAAGTTAAAGAGCCATTTTAAATTAAAAATTATGCCTCTATTATCGATATCTTATTTTACTCTATTTTAGAGTTAAAATATGGCTAGGAGATTTTAGAATTCATAGTATACCCAGTATATAACGTAGGATGTATTTATATACACATTTTAATGGGACCAGATAGTTACTTAGAATTGCTTAGTGTACCTAGTTAGTTATACATGGCAACGCAATGTACCTGGATCGGCTGGGATCTTAATCCCTTTAAATCAATGGTCAAGGCAGTCTTTGCTCTCCTCGCTATCATTAGCCTCAATGATTTTACTGTCTTGCCAATGTTTCTTTTTGTGTTTTTCAGACCGCCAGTGATACTAGTGGTTCTAAAGGACCTTCTTAAAGCTAAATTAATTTAAAAAACATTTGCAGAAAACAATTATTTAAAAATAGTTAAAGAGCCATTTTAAATTAAAAATTATGCCTCTATTATCGATACTATATTTTACTCTATTTTAGAGTTAAAAATAGCTATGGTCGGAGATGCTCTTAGAATTTCTAGGTATACCCAGCTATACACGTAGGGATGTATTTATATACATTTTAATGGGATCGATAGTTACTTAGAATTGCTTAGGTGTACCTAGTTAGTTATACATGGCAACGCAACAGCCTGTGATCGGCTGGGATCTTAATCCTTTAAAATTGGTCAAGCTGGCAGTCCTGCTCTCCGCTTGCCATTAGTCAAGAATGATTTTATCGGCTTTCAGTGTTTCTTTTTTGTTTTTCAGACTGCCGCTGATACTAGGACTCTAAAGGACCTTCTTAAAGCTAAAATAATTTTAAAACTATTGCAGAAAACAATAATAAATATATTCATATGAATAAGTGTTTCATTTTAGAAAAAACAATTATTTAAAACAAGTTAAAGACGCTTTTAAATTAAAAATTATGCCTCTATTATCGATACTATATTTTACTCTATTTTAGAGTTAAAAATAGCTATGGCTGGAGATGCTCTTAATTTCTTGTATACCAAGTTATACACGTAGGGATGTATTTATATACACATTTTAATGGGACAGATAGTTACTTAGAATTGCTTATGTGTACCTAGTTAGTTATACATGGCAACGAACAGCCTGATCGGCTGGGGATCTTAATCCCTTTAAAATTGGTCAAGCTGTGGCAGTCCTTGCTCCGCTTACATTAGCTCAATGATTTTACTGGCTTGCCAGTTGTTTTTTTTGTCTTTTTTCCGACTTGATACTAGGACTCTAAAGGACCTTCTTAAAGCTAAAATAATTTTAGAAACTATTGCAGCAAAAACAATAATAAATATATTCATATGAATAAGTGTTTCATTTTAAAAACAATTATTTAAAAAAACAAGTTAAAGAGCCATTTTAAATAAAAATTATGCCTCTATTATCGATACTATATTTTACTCTATTTTAGAGTTAAAAATAGCTATGGCTGGAGATGCTCTTAGAATTTCATAGGTATACCCAGCTATACACGTAGGGATGTATTTATATACACATTTTAATGGGACCGATAGTTACTTAGAATTGCTTAGTGTACCTAGTTAGTTATACATGGCAACGCAACACTGCGGATCGGTGGGGATCTTAATCCTTTAAAATTGGTCAAGCGGCAGTCCTGCCTCCGCTTGCCATTAGCCTAATGATTTTACGGCTTGCAGTTGTTTCTTTTTGTTTTTCAGACCTCATATGATACTAGTGTTCTAAAGGACCTTCTTAAAGCTAAATTAATTTTAAAACATTTGCAGAAAAAAATAATTATTAAAACCAAGAAAAGAGCTATTTTTAAATTAAAAATTATGCCTCTATTATCGATACTATATTTTACTCTATTTTAGAGTTAAAATAGCTATGGCTGGAGATGCTCTTAGAATTTCTTAAGTATACCAAGTTATAAACGTAGGGATGTATTTATATACACATTTTTATGGGACCAAATAGTTACTTAGAATTGCTTAGGTGTACCTAGTTAGTTATACATGGCAACGCAACACCGGATTCGGTCGGGATCTTAATCCCTTTAAAATTGGTCAAGCTGGCAGTCCTGCTCCGCTTGCCATTAGCTCTGAATGATTTTACCGCTTGCCGTGTTTCTTTTGTATTTTTTCAGACCTGCCGATATACTAGACTCTAAAGGACCTTCTTAAAGCTAAAATAATTTTAAACTATCATAGAAAACAATAATAAATATATTCATATGAATAAGTGTTTCATTTTAGAAAAACAATTATTTTAAAACAAGTTAAAGAGCCATTTTAAATAAAAAATTATGCCTCTATTATCGATACTCTATTTTACTCTATTTTAGAGTTAAAAATAGCTATGGCTGGAGATGCTCTTAGAATTTCATAGGTATACCCATTATACACGTAGGATGTATTTATATACACATTTTAATGGGACCAGATAGTTACTTAATTGCTTAGTGTACCTAGTTAGTTATACATGGCAACGCAATCATGGATCGGCCGGGATCTTAATCCCTTTAAAATTGGTCAAGCTGTGGCAGTCCTTGCTCTCTTGCCATTAGCCTCCTAATGATTTTACTGGCTTGCCAATGTTTCTTTTGTTTTTCAGACCTGCCGCTGATACTGGGTTCTAAAGGACCTTCTTAAAGCTAAATTAATTTTAAAACATTTGCAGAAAAAACAATTATTTAAAAAAAAAACAAGTTAAAGAGCCATTTTAAATTAAAAATTATGCCTCTATTATCGATACTATATTTTACTCTATTTTAGAGTTAAAATAGCTATGGCTGGAGATGCTCTAGAATTTTATAGGTATACCCGCTATACACGTAGGGATTTATATACACATTTTAATGGGACCAAATACACTTAGAATTGCTTAGGTGTACCTAGTTAGTTATACATGGCAACGAATGTCAGGATCTAGGGATCTTAATCCCTTTAAAATTGGTCAAGCTGTGGCAGCCTTTGCCTCATTGCCATTAGCCTCCAAATGATTTTACTATCTTGCCAATGTTTCTTTTGTGTTTTTCAGATCTCGCTGATACTAGGTTCTAAAGGACCTTCTTAAAGCTAAATTAATTTTAAAACATTTGCAGAAAAAACAATTATTAAGAAAACCAAGTTAAAAAGCTATTTTTAAATTAAAAATTATGCCTCCATTATCGATACTATATTTTACTCTATTTTAGAGTTAAAAATAGCTATGGCTGAGATGCTCTTAGAATTTCTAGGTATACCCAGCTATACACGAGGGATGTATTTATATACACATTTTAATGGGACCGATAGTTACTTGAATTGCTTAGTGTACCTAGTTAGTTATACATGGCAACTAAATGTACTGCGGATCTAGGATCTTAATCCCTTTTAAATTGGTCAAGCGGTGGCAGTCCTGCTCCTCGCTTGCCATTAGCCTCTGAATGATTTTATTGGCTTGCAGTTGTTTCTTTTGTTTTTCTTCACTGCCAGTGATACTAGGACTCTAAAGGACCTTCTTAAAGCTAAAATAATTTTAAACTATTGCAGCAAAAAACAATAATAAATATATTCATATGAATAAGTGTTTCATTTTAGAAAAACAATTATTTTAAAAAACAAAAGAGCAATTTTAAATTAAAAATTATGCCTCTATTATCGATACTATATTTTACTCTATTTTAGAGTTAAAAATAGCTATGGCTGGAGATGCTCTTAGAATTTCTGTGTATACCCAGCTATACACGTAGGGATGTATTTATATACACATTTTAATGGGATCAGATAGTTACTTAGAATTGCTTATGTGTACCTAGTTAGTTATACATGGCAACGCAAACACCTGTGGATCTACGGATCTTAATCCCTTTAAAATTGGTCAAGCTGGCAGTCCTTTGCTCTCGCTTGCCATTAGCTTCCATTTAATGATTTACAAGTTTGCCGTTTCTTTGTATTTTCAGACCACGTGATACTGGGATCTAAAGGACCTTCTTAAAGCTAAAATAATTTTAAACTATTGCAAAAAAATAATAATAAATATATTCATATGAATAAGTGTTTCATTTTAAAAACAATTATTTAAAAAACAAGTTAAAGACGCTTTTAAATAAAAATTATGCCTCTATTATCGATACTATATTTTACTCTATTTTAGAGTTAAAAATAGCTATGGCTGGAGATGCTCAGAATTTCATAGGTATACCCAGCTATACACGTAGGATGTATTTATATACACATTTTAATGGGACGAGATAGTTACTTAGAATTGCTTAGGTGTACCTAGTTAGTTATACATGGCAACGAACAGCCTGGATCGGCAGGGATCTTAATCCCTTTAAAATTGGTCGTTGGCAGTCATTGCTCTCCTTGCCATTAGCCTCCTCGAATGATTTTTTTTTTACTGCCTTGCTGTTTCTTTTGTGTTTTTCAGACTGCCAGCTGATATTTGGTTCTAAAACCTTTTAAAGCTAAATTAATTTTAAAAACATTTGCTAAAAAAACAATTATTTAAAACAAGTTAAAGAGCCATTTTAAATTAAAAATTATGCCTCTATTATCGATACTATATTTTACTCTATTTTAGAGTTAAAAATAGCTATGGCTGGAGATGCTCTTAATTTCATAGTATACCGCTATACACGTAGGGATGTATTTATATACACATTTTAATGGGACCAAATAGTTACTTAGAATTGCTTTTGTGTACCTAGTTAGTTATACATGGCAACGCAAATTGCGGATCTACCGGGGATCTTAATCCCTTTAAAATTGGTCAGCGGTGGCAGTCCTTGCTCTCCGCTTGCCATTAGCCTCCTAATGATTTACATCGTCTTGCCAATGTTTTTTTTTGTTTTTTCAGACCTGCCAAGGATACTAGGTTCTAAAGGACCTTCTTAAAGCTAAATTAATTTTAAAAACATTTGCAGAAAAAACAATTATTTAAAACAAGTTAAAGAGCCATTTTAAATTAAAAATTATGCCTCTATTATCAGATACTATATTTTACTCTATTTTAGAGTTAAAAATAGCTATATGGAGATGCTCTTAATTTCATAGGTATACCCTGCTATACACGTAGAGATTTATATACACATTTTAATGGGACCAAATAGTTACTTAGAATTGCTTAGGTGTACCTAGTTAGTTATACATGGCAACGCAATGCAAACAGGATCGGCCGGGATCTTAATCCCTTTAAAATTGGTCAAGCGGTGGCAGTTTTGCTCTCCTTGCCATTAGCCTCCTAATGATTTTTACTATCTTGCCAATGTTTCTTTGTTTTTTCAGACCTCGCTGATACTGTGGTTCTAAAGGACCTTCTTAAAGCTAAATTAATTTTAAAACATTTGCAGAAAAAACAATTATTAAGAAAAAACCAAGTTAAAAAGCTATTTTAAATTAAAAATTAAGCCTCTATTATCGATACTATATTTTACTCTATTTTAGAGTTAAAAATAGCTATGGCGGAGATGCTCTTAGAATTTTTAGGTATACCCGCTATAAACGCAGGGATGTATTTATATACACATTTTAATGGGACCGATAGTTACTTAGAATTGCTTAGTGTACTTAGTTAGTTATACATGGCAACGCAACAACAGGATCTGCTGGGATCTTAATCCCTTTAAAATTGGTCAAGCGGTGGCAGTCTTGCCTCCGCTGCCATTAGCTCGCTAATGATTTTACTGGCTCAAGTTGTTTCTTTTGTCTTTTCAGACCTGCCGCTGATACTAGGACTCTAAAGGACCTTCTTAAAGCTAAAATAATTTTAAACTATTGCAGCAAAACAATAATAAATATATTCATATGAATAAGTGTTTCATTTTAGAAAAACAATTATTTATAAAAACAAGTTAAAGAGCAATTTTAAATTAAAAATTATGCCTCTATTATCGATACTATATTTTACTCTATTTTAGAGTTAAAAATAGCTATGGTCGGAGATGCTCTTAGAATTTCTTTGTATACCCAGCTATACACGTAGGGATGTATTTATATACACATTTTAATGGGATCGAGATAGTTACTTAGAATTGCTTATGTGTACCTAGTTAGTTATGGGCATGAACACAACAACAGGATCGGTGGGATCTTAATCCCTTTAAAATTGGTCGCGTATGCCTTTCCTCCGCTTGCCATTAGCTCACTAATGATTTTACTGGCTTGCCGTGTTTCTTTTGTATTTTTCAGACTGCCGCTGATACTAGACTTAAGGACCTTCTTAAAGCTAAAATAATTTTAAAACTATTGCAGCAAAAAAATAATAAAATATATTCATATGAATAAGTGTTTCATTTTAAAAAACAATTATTTAAAAAAACAAGTTAAAGAGCCTTTTTTAAATTAAAAATTATGCCTCTATTATCGATACTATATTTTACTATATTTAGAGTTAAAAATAGCTATGGCTGGAGATGCTATTAGAATTTCTTAGGTATACCCAGTTATACACGTAGGGATGTATTTATATACACATTTTAATGGGACAGATAGTTACTTTTGAATTGCGTGTACCTAGTTAGTTATACATGGCAACGAACAGCCTCGCGGATCTCTGGGATCTTAATCCCTTTAAAATTGGTCGGTGGCAGTCATTGCTCCTTGCCATTAGCTCCGATGATTTTATCTTTCTGCCAGTGTTTCTTTTGTGTTTTTTTCAGACTGCTGATACTAGTGGTTCTAAAGGACCTTCTTAAAGCTAAATTAATTTTTTAAAACATTTGCAGAAAAACAATTATTTAAAACAAGTTAAAGAGCCATTTTAAATTAAAATTATGCCTCTATTATCGATACTATATTTTACTCTATTTTGAGTTAAAATAGCTATGGCTGGAGATGCTCTTAGAATTTCATAGGTATACCGCTATACACGTAGGATGTATTTATATACACATTTTAATGGGACCAGATAGTTACTTAGAATTGCTTAGGTGTACCTAGTTAGTTATACATGGCAACGCAACATCTCGGATCTACGGATCTTAATCCCTTTAAAATTGGTCAAGCGTGGCAGTCCTTGCTCCGCTTGCCATTAGCCTCCAATGATTTTACTGCCTTGCCAATGTTTCTTTTTGTTTTTCAGACCGCCAGTGATACTAGGGTTCTAAAGGACCTTCTTAAAGCAATTAATTTAAAAACATTTTAAAACAATTATTAAGAAAACCAAGTTAAAAGCCATTTTAAATTAAAAATTATGCCTCTATTATCGATACTATATTTTACTCTATTTTAGAGTTAAAATAGCTATGGCTGAGATGCTCTTAGAATTTTAGGTATACCCGCTATAAACGTAGGGATGTATTTATATACACATTTTAATGGGACAGATAGTTACTTAGAATTGCTTAGTGTACTTAGTTAGTTATACATGGCAACGCAAATTGCGGATCGGCAGGGATCTTAATCCCTTTAAAATTGGTCAAGCGGTGGCAGTCCTTGCCTCCGCTGCCATTAGCCAATGAATGATTTTATCACCGCTGCTGTTTCTTTTGTTTTTTCAGACTGCCAGCTGATACTAGACTCTAAAGGACCTTCTTAAAGCTAAAATAATTTTAGAAACTATTGCAGCAAAACAATAATAAATATATTCATATGAATAAGTGTTTCATTTTAGAAAACAATTATTTAAAAAAAACAAGTTAAAGAGCCATTTTTAATTAAAAATTATGCCTCTATTATCGATACTATATTTTACTCTATTTTGAAGTTAAAAATAGCTATGGCTGGAGATGCTCTAGAATTTCTTAGGTATACCCAGTTATACACGTAGGGATGTATTTTATACACATTTTAATGGGATCGATAGTTACTTAGAATTGCTTATGTACCTAGTTAGTTATACATGGCAACGAACACTGCGGATCTATTGGGATCTTAATCCCTTTAAAATTGGTCAAGCGGTGGCAGTCTTGCTCTCCGCCATTAGCCTGCGAATGATTTTACTGGCTTGCCGCTGTTTCTTTTGTATTTTTCAGACCTGCCAGTGATACTAGGACTCTAAAGGACCTTCTTAAAGCTAAAATAATTTTAGAAACTATTGCAGCAAAACAATAATAAATATATTCATATGAATAAGTGTTTCATTTTAGAAAAAAATCAATTATTTAAAACAAGTTAAAGAGCATTTTAAATAAAAAATTATGCCTCTATTATCGATACTATATTTTACTCTATTTTAGAGTTAAAATAGCTATGGCTGAGATGCTCTTAGAATTTCATAGTATACCCGCTATATACGTAGGGATGTATTTATATACACATTTTAATGGGACAGATAGTTACTTAATTGCTTAGGTGTACCTAGTTAATTATACATGGCAACGCAATGTACTGTGATCGGGATCTTAATCCCTTTAAAATGGTCAAGCTGGCATCTTGCTCGCCATTATTAGCCTCCTAATGATTTTACCGTCTTGCCGTTGTTTCTTTTGTGTTTTCAGACCTGCTGATACTAGTGGTTCTAAAGGACCTTCTTAAAGCTAAATTAATTTTAAAACATTTGCAGTAAAAAAACAATTATTTTAAAAAAAAACAAGTTAAAGAGCCAATTTTAAATTAAAAATTATGCTCCATTATCGATACTATATTTTACTCTATTTTGAGTTAAAAATAGCTATGGCTGGAGATGCTCTTAGAATTTCTTAGGTATACCAAGTTATAAACGTAGGGATGTATTTATATACACATTTTAATGGGACAAATAGTTATTTAGAATTGCTTGGTACCAGTTAGTTATACATGGCAACGCAACAGCCTCGGATCGGCCTGGGATCTTAATCCCTTAAAATTGGTCAAGGGTGGCAGTCCTTGCTCCCGCCCATTAGCTTAATGATTTTACTGGTTTCCAGGTTTCTTTTGTATTTTTCAGACCTGCCAATGATACTAGGACTCTAAAGGACCTTCTTAAAGCTAAAATAATTTTAAACTATTGCAGCAAAACAATAATAAATATATTCATATGAATAAGTGTTTCATTTTAGAAAAAACAATTATTAAAAAACAAGTTAAAGAGCCATTTTAAATTAAAATTATGCCTCTATTATCGATACTATATTTTACTCTATTTTAGAGTTAAAATAGCTATGGCTGGAGATGCTCTTAATTTCTTAGGTATACCCAGCTATACACGTAGGGATGTATTTATATACACATTTTAATGGGACCGATAGTTACTTTAGAATTGCTTAGGTGTACCTAGTTAGTTATACATGGCACGCAACAACCTGCGGATCTACATGGGATCTTAACCCTTTAAATTGGTCAAGCTGTGGCAGTCCTTGCCTCCGCTTCCATTAGCCTCTAATGATTTTACTTTCTTGCCAGTGTTTCTTTTGTGTTTTCAGACTGCCAGTGATACTAGTGTCTAAAGGACCTTCTTAAAGCTAAATTAATTTTAAAACATTTCAGAAAAACAATTATTAAGAAAAAACCAAGTTAAAGAGCAATTTTAAATTAAAAATTATGCCTCCATTATCATCGATACTATATTTCACTCTATTTTAGAGTTACAAATAGCTATGGCTGGAGATGCTCTTAGAATTTCTTAGGTATACCTAGTTATACACGTAGGGATGTATTTATATACACATTTTAATGGGATCGATAGTTACTTAATTGCATGTGTACCTATATATAGGCAACGCAAAGCATGGATCGGCTGGGATCTTAATCCCTTTAAAATTGGTCAAGCGGTGGCAGCTCTGTCTCCTCCGCCATTAGCCTCAAGAATGATTTTACCGGGTCACGTGTTTCTTTTGTATTTTTTCAGACTGCCAGTGATACTAGGACTCTAAAGGACCTTCTTAAAGCTAAAATAATTTAGAAACTATTGCAGCAAAACAATAATAAATATATTCATATGAATAAGTGTTTCATTTTAGAAAAATCAATTATTTAAAAAAACAAGTTAAAGAGCCGTTTTTAAATAAAAAATTATGTCTCTATTATCAGATACTATATTTTACTCTATTTTAGAGTTAAAAATAGCTATGGCTGGAGATGCTCATAGAATTTCGTAGGTATACCCAGTTATACACGTAGGGATGTATTTATATACACATTTTAATGGGACGAGATAGTTACTTAGAATTGCTTAGGTGTACCTATATTATACATGGCAACGAACAGCCCGGATCTACAGGATCTTAATCCCTTTAAAATTGGTCAAGCGGTTGCAGTCATTGCTCTCCGCTTGTCATTAGCCTCCGAATGATTTTACTGTCTTGCCAGTGTTTCTTTTTGTGTTTTTCAGACCTGCCAGTGATACTAGGGTTCCAAAGGACCTTCTTCAAGCTAAATTAATTTGAAAAACATTTGCAGAAAAAACAATTATTTAAAACAAGTTAAAGAGCCATTTTAAATTAAAAATTATGCCTCTATTATCGATATTATATTTTACTTTATTTAGAAAAATAGCTATGGCTGGAGATGCTCTTAGAATTTCTTAAGTATACCAAGTTATAAACGTAGGGATGTATTTATATACACATTTTAATGGGACCAAATAGTTACTTAGAATTGCTTAGGTGTACCTAGTTAGTTATACATGGCAACGCAACAAACCTGGATCAGTGGGATCTTAACTTTAAAATTGGTCAAGCGTGGTACCTTGCCGCTTATTACATTCCTAATGATTTTACTGGCTTGCTGTTTCTTTTGTATTTTTCAGATGCCAGTGATACTAGGACTCTAAAGGACCTTCTTAAAGCTAAAATAATTTTAGAAACTATTGCAAAAAAACAATAATAAATATATTCATATGAATAAGTGTTTCATTTAAGAAAACAATTATTAAAAAAAATAAGTTAAAGAGCCATTTTAAATTAAAAATTATGCCTCTATTATCGATACTATATTTTACTCTATTTTAGAGTTAAAATAGCTATGGCTGGAGATGCTCTTAGAATTTCTTAGGTATACCCAGCTATACACGTAGGGATGTATTTATATACACATTTTAATGGGATCGATAGTTACTTAGAATTGCTTATGTGTACCTAGTTAGTTATACATGGCAACGCAACAGCTGCGGATCGGCAGGATCTTAACCTTTAAAATTGTCAAGCTGTGGCAGTCCTGCTCTCCGCCATTAGCCCGCTAATGATTTTATCGGGCCAGTGTTTCTTTTGTATTTTTTCAGACCTCAGTGATACTTGACTCTAAAGGACCTTCTTAAAGCTAAAATAATTTTAGAAACTATTGCAGCAAAACAATAATAAATATATTCATATGAATAAGTGTTTCATTTAAAAAACAATTAAAAAAAAACAAGTTAAAGAGCCATTTTAAATAAAAAATTATGCCTCTATTATCAGATACTATATTTTACTCTTTAGAGTTAAAAATAGCTATGGCTGGAGATGCTCTTAGAATTTCTTAGGTATACCCAGTTATACACGTAGGGATGTATTTATATACACATTTTAATCCAGATAGTTACTTAGAATTGCTTGTGTACCTAGTTAGTTATACATGGCAACAAATGAACTGCAGGATCGGCCAGGATCTTAATCCCTTTAAAATTGGTCGGTGGCAGTATCCTTCCTCCTTTGCCATTAGCCTCCTAATGATTTTACTATCTTCCAGTTTCTTTTTGTGTTTTTTAGACCGCAAGATACTAGGGTTCTAAAGGACCTTCTTAAAGCTAAATTAATTTGAAAACATTTGCAGAAAAACAATTATTTAAAAAAAACAAGTTAAAGAGCTAATTTTAAATTAAAAATTATGCCTCTATTATCGATACTATATTTTACTCTATTTTAGAGTTAAAAATAGCTATGGCTGGAGATGCTCTTAATTTCTTAGGTATACCCAGTTATACCGTAGGATGTATTTATATACACATTTTAATGGGACCAAATAGTTACTTTAATTGCTTAGGTGTACCTAGTTAGTTATACATGGCAACTAACAGCCTGTGGATCTACCGGGGATCTTAATCCCTTTAAAATTGGTCAAGCTGTGGCAGTCCTTGCCTCATTGCCATTAGCCTCAATGATTTTACTGGTTGCAAGTGTTTCTTTGTGTTTTTCAGACTACGCTGATACTAGGGTTCTAAAGGACCTTCTTAAAGCTAAAATAATTTTAAACTATCAGAGAAAAACAATAATAAATATATTCATATGAATAAGTGTTTCATTTTAGAAAAAACAATTATTTAAAACAAGTTAAAGACCTTTTAAATAAAAATTATGCCTCTATTATCGATACTATATTTTACTCTATTTTAGAGTTAAAATAAAGCTATATATGGAGATGCTCTTAGAATTCTTATAGTATACCAAGTTATACACGTAGGGATGTATTTATATACACATTTTAATGGGATCGATAGTTACTTAGAATTGCTTATGTGTACCTAGTTAGTTATACATGGCAACTAACAGCTCGCGGATCGGCCGGGGATCTTAATCCCTTTAAAATTGTCGCTGTAGTCCTTGCTCTCCGCTTGCCATTAGCCTGCGAATGATTTTACTGGCTTGCCGTTGTTTCTTTTGTTTTTCATCTGCTGATACTAGGACTCTAAAGGACCTCTTAAAGCTAAAATAATTTTAAACTATTGCAGCAAAACAATAATAAATATATTCATATGAATAAGTGTTTCATTTTAAAAAACAATTATTTTAAAAAACAAGTTAAAGAGCCATTTTAAATAAAAAATTATGCCTCTATTATCGATACTCTATTTTACTCTATTTTAGAGTTAAAAATAGCTATGGCTGGAGATGCTCTTAGAATTTCATAGGTATACCCAGCTATACACGTAGGGATGTATTTATATACACATTTTAATGGGACCGATAGTTACTTAGAATTGCTTAGTGTACCTAGTTAGTTATACATGGCAACGCGAACACTGCGGATCTAGGATCTTAATCCCTTTAAAATTGGTCAAGCTGGCAGTCCTTTTGCCTGCCATTAGCCTCCTAATGATTTTTTTTTGCCTGCTGTTTTTTTTGTGTTTTTCAGACCTGCTAGTGATACTAGTGTTCTAAAGGACCTTCTTAAAGCTAAATTAATTTTCAAAAACATTTGCAGAAAAAAATAATTATTAAAAAACCAAGTTAAAGAGCCATTTTAAATTAAAAATTATGCCTCCATTATCGATACTATATTTCACTCTATTTTAGAGTTAAAATAGCTATGGCTGGAGATGCTCTTAGAATTTCTTAGGTATACCCAGTTATACACGTAGGGATGTATTTATATACACATTTTAATGGGACGATAGTTACGAATTGCTTATGTGTACCTAGTTAGTTATACATGGCAACGCAACAGCTCGTGGATCTACGGATCTTAATCCTTTAAAATTTAAGCGGTGGCAGTCCTGCTCTCCGCCCATTAGCCTCTGAATGATTTTATCGGGCTTGCCGCTGTTTCTTTTGTATTTTTTCAGACTGCCAAGGATTAGGACTCTAAAGGACCTTCTTAAAGCTAAAATAATTTTTTAAACTATTGCAGAAAAACAATAATAAATATATTCATATGAATAAGTGTTTCATTTTAGAAAAAACAATTATTTAAAACAAGTTAAAGAGCCATTTTAAATAAAAAATTATGCCTCTATTAGATACTATATTTTACTCTATTTTAGAGTTAAAAATAGCTATGGTGGAGATGCTTTAGAATTTCATAGGTATACCCATTATACACTTAGGGATGTATTTATATACACATTTTAATGGGACCAGATAGTTACTTAGAATTGCTTAGGTGTACCTAGTTAGTTATACATGGCAACGCAAAGTACTGCGGATCGGCCGGGATCTTAATCCCTTTAAATTGGTCAAGCGGTGGCAGCTTTGCTCTCTCGCTTGCCATTAGCCTCCTAATGATTTTACTATCTTGCCAATGTTTCTTTTGTGTTTTTCAGACCTGCCAAGGATACTAGTGGTTCTAAAGGACCTTCTTAAAGCTAAATTAATTTTAAAACATTTGCAGAAAAAACAATTATTTAAAAAAACAAATTAGATTTTCATTTTAAATTAAAATTATGCCTCTATTATCGATACTATATTTTACTCTATTTTAGAGTTAAAATAGCTATGGCTGGAGATGCTCTTAGAATTTCATAGGTATACCCCCATATATAACGTAGAGATTTATATACACATTTTAATGGGACCAAATAGTTACTTAGAATTGCTTAGTGTACCTAGTTAGTTATACATGGCAACGCAACAAACTGCGGATCTACTGGGATCTTAATCCCTTTAAAATTGGTCAAGGTGGCAGTCCTTGCTCTCCTTGCCATTAGCCCGAATGATTTTATCACTTGCCAATGTTTCTTTTGTGTTTTTCAGACTGCCAAGGATACTAGGGTTCTAAAGGACCTTCTTAAAGCTAAATTAATTTTAAAAAACATTTGCTTAAAAAAAACAATTATTAAGAAAAAAACCAAGTTAAAGAGCTATTTTAAATTAAAAATTATGCCTCTATTATCGATACTATATTTTACTCTATTTTAGAGTTAAAATAGCTATGGCTGAGATGCTCTTAATTTCTTAGGTGTACCCACTATACACGTAGGGATGTATTTATATACACATTTTAATGGGACTAGATAGTTACTTAGAATTGCTTAGGTGTACTTAGTTAGTTATACATGGCAACGAATGTACTGCGGATCTAGGATCTTAACCCTTTAAAATTGGTCAAGCGGTGGCAGTCCTTGCTCCTCCGCTTGCCATTAGCCTGCTGAATGATTTTATCGCTTGCCAGTGTTTCTTTGTGTTTTTTCAGACCTGCCAGCTGATACTAGGATTCTAAAGGACCTTCTTAAAGCTAAAATAATTTTAACTATTGCAGAAAAACAATAATAAATATATTCATATGAATAAGTGTTTCATTTTAGAAAAACAATTATTTAAAAAAACAAGTTAAAGAGCCATTTTTAAATTAAAAATTATGCCTCTATTATCGATACTATATTTTACTCTATTTTAGAGTTAAAAATAGCTATGGTCGAGATGCTCTTAGAATTTCAGTATACCCAGCTATACACGTAGGGATGTATTTATATACACATTTTAATGGGATCGATAGTTACTTAGAATTGCTTATGTGTACCTAGTTAGTTATACATGGCAACGAACAGCCTCGTGGATCGGCTGGGGATCTTAATCCCTTTAAAATTGGTCGTGTGGCAGTCTTGCTTCCCTGCCATTAGCCTCGAATGATTTTATCGGTTTGCCGTTGTTTCTTTTTTGTATTTTTCAGACCTGCCAGGATACTAGGGTTCTAAAGGACCTTCTTAAAGCTAAAATAATTTTAAAACTATCACATTAAAAATAATAATAAATATATTCATATGAATAAGTGTTTCATTTTAAAATCAATTATTTAAAAAACAAGTTAAAGAGCCGCTTTTAAATAAAAAATTATGCCTCTATTATCGATACTATATTTTACTATATTTAGAGTTAAAATAGCTATGTCGGAGATGCTCAGAATTTCTTAGGTATACCCAAATATACACGTAGGGATGTATTTATATACACATTTTAATGGGACCAGATAGTTACTTAGAATTGCTTAGTGTACCTAGTTAATTATACATGGCAACGCAAAGTACCGCGGATCTAGGATCTTAATCCCTTTAAAATTGGTCAAGCTTGCAGTCATTGCTCCGCCATTAGCCTCCGAATGATTTTACTGCCTTCCAGGTTTCTTTTGTGTTTTTCAGACTAGCTGATACTAGTGGTTCTAAAGGACCTTCTTAAAGCTAAATTAATTTGAAAAACATTCAAAAAAAAACAATTATTTAAAAAAAACAAGTTAAAGAGCCATTTTAAATTAAAAATTATGCCTCCATTATCGATACTATATTTTACTCTATTTTAGAGTTAAAAATAGCTATGGCTGAGATGCTCTTAGAATTTCTTAGGTATACCAAGTTATACACGTAGGGATGTATTTATATACACATTTTAATGGGACCAAATAGTTACTTAGAATTGCTTAGTGTACCTAGTTAGTTATACATGGCAACTAGCACTGCGGATCGGCCGGGATCTTAATCCCTTAAAATTGGTCAAGCTGTGGCAGTCCTGCTCTCCGCTTGCCATTAGCCCCTGAATGATTTTATCGGGCTTGCCAGTGTTTCTTTTTGTATTTTCAGACCTGCCAGTGATACTAGGACTCTAAAGGACCTTCTTAAAGCTAAAATAATTTTAAACTATTGCAGGAAAACAATAATAAATATATTCATATGAATAAGTGTTTCATTTTAGAAAAACAATTATTTTAAAAAACAAGTTAAAGAGCCATTTTAAAAAAAATTATGCCTCTATTAGATACTCTATTTTACTCTATTTTAGATAAAATAGTACAATGATGCTCTAGAATCATAGTATACCCTATTATACACTTAGGGATGTATTTATATACACATTTTAATGGGACCAGATAGTTACTTAATTGCTTAGGTGTACCTAGTTAGTTATACATGGCAACGCACCACAGGATCTACTGGGATCTTAATCCCTTTAAAATTGGTCGTGGCAGTCCTTGCTCTCTGCTTGCCATTAGCCTCCTAATGATTTTACTGTCTTGCTAATTGTTTCTTTTTGTGTTTTTCAGACTGCAAGGATACTAGGGTTCTAAAGGACCTTCTTAAAGCTAAATTAATTTTAAAACATTTAGAAAACAATTATTTAAAAAAACAAGTTAAAGAGCCATTTTAAATTAAAATTATGCCTCTATTATCGATACTATATTTTACTCTATTTTAGAGTTAAAAATAGCTATATGGAGATGCTCTTAGAATTTCATAGGTATACCCAGTTATACACGTAGAGATTTTATACACATTTTAATGGGACCAAATACTTAGAATTGCTGTGTACCTAGTTAGTTATACATGGCAACGCAATACCAGGATCTACTGATCTTAATCCCTTTAAAATTGGTCAAGCGGTGGCGCTTGCTCTCCTCGCTTGCCATTAGCCTCCTAATGATTTTATCATTGCCAATGTTTCTTTTGTGTTTTTCAGACCTGCCGTGATACTAGGGTTCTAAAGGACCTTCTTAAAGCTAAATTAATTTTAAAAAACATTTGCAGAAAACAATTATTAAGAAAATCCAAGTTAAAAGCTATTTTTTAAATTAAAAATTATGCCTCTATTATCGATACTATATTTTACTCTATTTTAGAGTTAAAAATAGCTATGTCTGAGATGCTCTTAGAATTTCTTAGTATACCTATAAACGTAGGGATGTATTTATATACACATTTTAATGGGACCAGATAGTTACTTAGAATTGCTTAGGTGTACTTTTAGTTATACATGGCAACGCAACAGCCCGGATCTAAGGGATCTTAACCCTTTAAATTGGTCAAGCTGGCAGTCCTTGCCCTCCGTCCATTAGCTCCTGAATGATTTTACTGGCTCACAGTTGTTTCTTTTGTTTTTCAGACTCCGCTGATACTAGGACTCTAAAGGACCTTCTTAAAGCTAAAATAATTTTAAAACTATTGCAGAAAAAACAATAATAAATATATTCATATGAATAAGTGTTTCATTTAAAAAACAATTATTTAAAAAACAAGTTAAAGAGCAATTTTAAATTAAAATTATGCCTCTATTATCGATACTATATTTTACTCTATTTTAGAGTTAAAATAGCTATGGTTGGAGATGCTCTAGAATTTCTTAGGTATACCCAGCTATACACGTAGGATGTATTTATATACACATTTTAATGGGATCGATACTTAGAATTGCTTATGTGTACCTAGTTAGTTATACATGGCAACGCAAATACCTGGATCGCTGGGATCTTAATCCCTTTAAAATTGGTCAAGCTTGGCAGTCTTGCTCCGCTGCCATTAGCCTACTAATGATTTTATCGGCTCCGTTGTTTCTTTTGTATTTTTCAGACCTGCCAGTGATACTAGGGACTTAAAGGACCTTCTTAAAGCTAAAATAATTTTAGAAACTATTGCAGAAAAAACAATAATAAATATATTCATATGAATAAGTGTTTCATTTTAGAAAAACAATTATTTAAAAACAAGTTAAAGAGCCATTTTAAATAAAAAATTATGCCTCTATTATCGATACTATATTTTACTATATTTTAGAGTTAAAAATAGCTATGGCTGAGATGCTCTTAGAATTTTCATAGGTATACCCAAATATACACGTAGGATGTATTTATATACACATTTTAATGGGACGAGATAGTTACTTAGAATTGCTTAGGTGTACCTAGTTAATTATACATGGCAACTAACAGCTCAGGATCGGCAGGGGATCTTAATCCCTTTAAAATTGGTCAAGCTGCAGTCATTGCTCCTCGCTTGCCATTAGCCTCCTAATGATTTTACCGTTTTGCCGTTGTTTCTTTTGTGTTTTTCAGACCTGCCAAGATACTAGGTTCTAAAGGACCTTCTTAAAGCTAAATTAATTTGAAAACATTTGCAGAAAAAACAATTATTTTAAAACAAGTTAAAGAGCCAATTTTAAATTAAAAATTATGCCTCCATTATCGATACTATATTTTACTCTATTTTAGAGTTAAAATAGCTATGGTGGAGATGCTCTTAGAATTTCTTAGGTATACCAAGTTATACACGTAGGATGTATTTATATACACATTTTAATGGGACCAGATAGTTACTTAGAATTGCTTAGGTGTACCTAGTTAGTTATACATGGCAACGCGAATACTGCGGATCGGCTGATCTTAATCCCTTTAAAATTGGTAAGCGGTGGCAGTCCTTGCTCCCGCTGCCATTAGCCTCTGAATGATTTTACTGGTTTGCTGTTTCTTTTGTATTTTTCAGACCTGCCATGATACTAGGACTCTAAAGGACCTTCTTAAAGCTAAAATAATTTTAAAACTATTGCAGCAAAACAATAATAAATATATTCATATGAATAAGTGTTTCATTTTAGAAAAAAACAATATTAAAAAAAACAAGTTAAAGAGCCATTTTAAATTAAAAATTATGCCTCTATTATCGATACTATATTTTACTCTATTTTGAGTTAAA
The DNA here is from genome assembly GCA_016432835.1 of Brassica nigra. NCBI lineage: Eukaryota > Viridiplantae > Streptophyta > Magnoliopsida > Brassicales > Brassicaceae > Brassica > Brassica nigra. The sequence goes on from JAEACV010000062.1 coordinate 26,151, forward strand.
AATAGCTATGGCTGGAGATGCTCTTAGAATTTCTTAGGTATACCCAGCTATACACTAGGGATGTATTTATATACACATTTTAATGGGACCAGATAGTTACTTAGAATTGCTTAGTGTACCTAGTTAGTTATACATGGCAACGCCAACACTGTGGATCTACTGGGATCTTAATCCCTTTAAAATTGGTAACGTGGCAGTCCGCTCTCCGCCACCATTAGCCTCCGAATGATTTTTACTGTCTCGGCTTGTCTTTTGTGTTTTCAGACCTGCCGTGATACTAGGGTTCTAAAGGACCTTCTTAAAGCTAAATTAATTTTAAAAACATTTTGCAGAAAAAAACAATTATTTTAAAAAAAAGTTAAAAGAGCCATTTTAAATTAAAAATTATGCCTCTATTATCGATACTATATTTTACTCTATTTTAGAGTTAAAAATAGCTATGGCTGGAGATGCTTTTAGAATTTCTTAGGTATACCCAGCTTATATAGTAGGGATGTATTTATATACACATTTTAATGGGATCAGATAGTTACTTAGAATTGCTTATGTACCTAGTTAGTTATACATGGCAACGAACAACTGTGGATCTACGGGGATCTTAATCCCTTTAAAATTGGTCAAGCGTGGCAGTCCTTGCCTCTCGCCATTAGCCTGGAATGATTTTACCGGCTCGTGCTTTTGTTTTGTATTTTCAGACTGCCAGTGATACTAGGACTCTAAAGGACCTTCTTAAAGCTAAAATAATTTTAAACTATCAGCAGCAAAACAATAATAAATATATTCATATGAATAAGTGTTTCATTTTAAAAACAATTATTTAAAACAAGTTAAAGAGCCATTTTAAATAAAAATTATGCCTCTATTATCGATACTATATTTTACTCTATTTTAGAGTTAAAAATAGCTATGGCTGAGATGCTCTTAGAATTTCATAGGTATACCCAGTTATACACGAGGGATGTATTTATATACACATTTTAATGGGACCGATAGTTACTTAGAATTGCTTAGTGTACCTAGTTAGTTATACATGGCAACGCAATGTACCTGTGGATCTACTGGGATCTTAATCCTTTAAAATTGGTCAATTGGTGGCGCTTCTCTGCCGCCATTAGCCTCCAATGATTTTACTGTCTTGCCATGTTTCTTTTGTTTTTCTCAGACTAAGCAATGATACTAGGGTTCTAAAGGACCTTCTTAAAGCTAAATTAATTTTAAACATTTGCAGTAAAAAAAAACAATTATTTAAAACAAGTTAAAGAGCCATTTTAAATTAAAAATTATGCCTCTATTATCGATACTATATTTACTCTATTTTTGAGTTAAAATAGCTATGGCTGGAGATGCTCTTAGAATTTCATGTATACCCGTTATACACGATGTATTTATATACACATTTTAATGGGACCATAGTTACTTAGAATTGCTTAAGTGTACCTAGTTAGTTATACATGGCAACGAACAGCCCAGGATCTAGGGATCTTAATCCCTTTAAAATTGGTCAAGCTGTGGCAGCTTGCCCTGCCATTAGCCTCCGAATGATTTTTTTACCGCTTGCTGTTTCTTTTGTATTTTCTAGACCTGCCAGTGATACTAGGACTCTAAAGGACCTTCTTAAAGCTAAAATAATTTTAAAACTATTGCAAAACAATAATAAATATATTCATATGAATAAGTGTTTCATTTTAAAACAATTATTAAAAAACAAGTTAAAGAGCCATTTTAAATTAAAAATTATGCCTCTATTATCGATACTATATTTTACTCTATTTTAGAGTTAAAAATAGCTTTATTGGAGATGCTCTTAGAATTTTAAGGTACCCAGCTATATAACGTAGGATGTATTTATATACACATTTTAATGGGACCAGATAGTTACTTAGAATTGCTTAGGTGTACCTAGTTAGTTATACATGGCAACGAACAGCCTGTGATCTAGAGGATCTTAATCCCTTTAAAATTGGTCGGTGGCAGTCCTTGCTCTCCGCTTGCCATTAGCCTCATAATGATTTTACTTGCCAGTGTTTCTTTGTGTTTTTTCAGACCTGCCAGTGATACTAGGTTCTAAAGGACCTTCTTAAAGCTAAATTAATTTTAAAACATTTTCAGAAAAACAATTATTAAGAAAAAAAAAAAACCAAGTTAAAGAGCAATTTTAAATTAAAAATTATGCCCATTATCGATACTATATTTCACTCTATTTTAGAGTTACAAATAGCTATGGCTGGAGATGCTCTTAGAATTTCTTAGGTATACCGCAATACACGTAGGGATGTATTTATATACACATTTTAATGGGACCAGATAGTTACTATTGCTTATGTGTACCTTAGTTAGTTATACATGGCAACGCGAACACTGTGGATCGGCTGGGATCTTAATCCCTTTAAATTGGTCAAGCTGGTGGCAGTCCTTGCCTCCGCCTGCCATTAGCCCGCTAATGATTTTAGTACTGCCATTTTTTTGTGTTTTTAGACCGCCAAAGGATACTATAGGACTCTAAAGGACCTTCTTAAAGCTAAAATAATTTTAACTATGCAGCAAGAAAATAATAAATATATTCATATGAATAAGTGTTTCATTTTAGAAAACAATTATTAAAAAACAAGTTAAAGAGCAATTTTTAAATTAAAAATTATGCCTCCATTATCGATAATTATATTTCACTCTATTTTCGAGTTAACAAATAGCTATACTGAGATGCTATTAATTTTTGTGCATACCCAGTTATACGTAGTGGGATGTATTTATATACACATTTTAATGGACCAGATACTTAGAATTGCTTATGTACCTA
>JAEACV010000620.1:0-24478 GCA_016432835.1 Brassica nigra
ATTTTACTCTATTTTTTGTGAGTTAAAAAATAGCCATGGCTGAGATGCTCTTAGAATTTCATAGGTATACCCAGCTTATACACGTAGGGATTTATTTATATACACATTTTAATGGGACGTGATAGTTACTTAGAATTGCTTTTAGGTGTACCTAGTTAGTTATACATGGCAACGCAACAGCCTGTGATCGGCAGGGATCTTAACCCTTTAAAATTGGTCAAGGGTGGCAGTGTCTCCGCTTCGCCATTAGCCTCCGAATGATTTTTACAGTCTTTGCAGTGTTTTTTTTGTGTTTTTCAGACCTGAAGTTGATACTAGTGTTCTAAAGGACCTTCTTAAAGCTAAATTAATTTTAAAACATTTGCAGAAAAACAATTATTTAAAAAAAGTTAAAGAGCCATTTTTAAATTAAAAATTATGCCTCTATTATCGATACTATATTTTACTCTATTTTAGAGTTAAAAATAGCTATGGCTGGAGATGCTCTTAGAATTTCTTAGGTATACCCAGCTATACACGTAGGGATGTATTTATATACACATTTTAATGGGATCAGATAGTTACTTAGAATTGCTTATGTGTACCTAGTTAGTTATACATGGCAACGCAACAGCCCGGGATCGGCTGGGATCTTAATCCCTTTAAAATTGGTCAAGCTGGCAGTCCTTGCTCCTCGCTTGCCATTAGCTCATGAATGATTTTACTGGTTTCCAAGTGTTTCTTTTGTATTTTTCAGACCTGCAGTGATACTAGGACTCTAAAGGACCTTCTTAAAGCTAAAATAATTTTAGAAACTATTGCAGCAAAACAATAATAAATATATTCATATGAATAAGTGTTTCATTTTAGAAAAACAATTATTAAAAAACAAGTTAAAGAGCCATTTTAAATAAAAATTATGCCTCTATTATCGATACTATATTTTACTCTATTTTAGAGTTAAAATAGCTATGGCTGGAGATGCTCTTAGAATTTCATAGGTATACCCAGTTATACACGAGGGATGTATTTATATACACATTTTAATGGGACCAGATAGTTACTTAGAATTGCTTAGGTGTACCTAGTTAGTTATACATGGCAACGCAACAGCTGTGATCGCGGGGATCTTAATCCCTTTAAAATTGGTCAAGCGGCAGTCATTGCTCCGCTTGCCATTAGCCTCCTAATGATTTTACTGCCTTGCCAATGTTTCTTTTGTGTTTTTCAGACCTGCAAAGGATACTAGGTTCTAAAGGACCTTCTTAAAGCTAAATTAATTTTAAAACATTTGCAGAAAAAACAATTATTTAAAAACAAGTTAAAGAGCAATTTTTAAATTAAAAATTATGCCTCTATTATCAGATACTATATTTTACTCTATTTTAGAGTTAAAAATAGCTATGGCTGGAGATGCTCTTAGAATTTCTTAGGTATACCCAGTTATACACGTAGGGATGTATTTATATACACATTTTAATGGGATCAGATAGTTACTTAGAATTGCTTATGTGTACCTAGTTAGTTATAGATGGCAACGCAACAGCCTGTGATCGGCTGGGATCTTAATCCCTTTAAAATTGGTCAAGCGGTGGCAGTCCTTGCTCTCCGCTTGCCATTAGCCTGCGAATGATTTTACTGGCTTGCCAGTGTTTCTTTTTGTATTTTTCAGACCTGCCAGTGATACTAGGACTCTAAAGGACCTTCTTAAAGCTAAAATAATTTTAGAACTATTGCAGCAAAAACAATAATAAATATATTCATATGAATAAGTGTTTCATTTTAGAAAAAACAATTATTTAAAAAACAAGTTAAAGAGCCGTTTTAAATAAAAAATTATGCCTCTATTATCAGATACTATATTTTACTCTATTTTAGAGTTAAAAATAGCTATGGCTGGAGATGCTCTTAGAATTTCATAGGTATACCCAGTTATACACGTAGGGATGTATTTATATACACATTTTAATGGGACCAGATAGTTACTTAGAATTGCTTAGGTGTACCTAGTTAGTTATACATGGCAACGCAACAGCTCGTGATCGGCTGGGATCTTAATCCCTTTAAAATTGGTCAAGCGGTGGCAGTCCTTGCCTCCGCTTGCCATTAGCTCCAATGATTTTATGCCTTGCCAAGTGTTTCTTTTTGTGTTTTTCAGACCTGCCAGTGATACTAGGTTCTAAAGGACCTTCTTAAAGCTAAATTAATTTTAAAAAATTTATAAAAAAATTATTAAGAAAAAAACAAGTTAAAGAGCCATTTTAAATTAAAAATTATGCCTCTATTATCGATACTATATTTTACTCTATTTTAGAGTTAAAAATAGCTATGGCTGGAGATGCTCTTAGAATTTCTGGTATACCCAGTTATACACGTAGGGATGTATTTATATACACATTTTAATGGGACCAGATAGTTACTTAGAATTTCTTAGGTGTACCTAGTTAGTTATACATGGCAACGCAATACTGTGGATCGGCTGGGATCTTAATCCCTTTAAAATTGGTCAAGCGTGGCAGTCCTTGCTCTCCTTGCCATTAGCCTCTGAATGATTTTACTGGCTTGCCGTGTTTCTTTTTTTTTTTCAGACCTGCCAGTGATACTAGGACTCTAAAGGACCTTCTTAAAGCTAAAATAATTTTAAAACTATTGCAGCAAAACAATAATAAATATATTCATATGAATAAGTGTTTCATTTTAGAAAAAACAATTATTTAAAAAAAAAAACAAGTTAAAGAGCCATTTTTAAATTAAAAATTATGCCTCTATTATCAGATACTATATTTTACTCTATTTTAGAGTTAAAAATAGCTATGGCTGGAGATGCTCTTAGAATTTCATAGGTATACCCAGTTATACACGTAGGGATGTATTTATATACACATTTTAATGGGACCAGATAGTTACTTAGAATTGCTTAGGTGTACCTAGTTAGTTATACATGGCAACGCAACAGCCTGTGATCGGCAGGGGATCTTAATCCCTTTAAAATTGGTCAAGCGGTGGCAGTCTTTGCTCTCCGCTTGCCACTAGCCTCCGAATGATTTTACTGTCTTGCCAGTGTTTCTTTTTGTGTTTTTCAGACCTGCCAGTGATACTAGGGTTCTAAAGGACCTTCTTAAAGCTAAATTAATTTAAAAACATTTGCAGAAAAACAATTATTTAAAAAGTTAAAGAGCCATTTTAAATTAAAAATTATGCCTCTATTATCAGATACTATATTTTACTCTATTTTAGAGTTAAAAATAGCTATGGCTGGAGATGCTCTTAGAATTTCTTAGGTATACCCAGTTATACACGTAGGGATGTATTTATATACACATTTTAATGGGATCAGATAGTTACTTAGAATTGCTTATGTGTACCTAGTTAGTTATAGATGGCAACGCAACAGCCTGTGATCGGCTGGGATCTTAATCCCTTAAAATTGGTCAAGCTGGCAGTCCTGCTCTCGCTTGCCATTAGCCTCCTAATGATTTTACGGCTTGCTAGTGTTTCTTTTGTATTTTTCAGACCTGCCAGTGATACTAGGACTCTAAAGGACTTTCTTAAAGCTAAAATAATTTTAGAACTATTGCAGCAAAAACAATAATAAATATATTTATATGAATAAGTGTTTCATTTTAGAAAAAATTATTTAAAAACAAGTTAAAGAGCCATTTTAAATAAAAATTATGCCTCTATTATCGATACTATATTTTACTCTATTTTAGAGTTAAAATAGCTATGGCTGGAGATGCTCATAGAATTTCATAGGTATACCCAGTTATACACGTAGGGATGTATTTATATACACATTTTAATGGGACCAGATAGTTACTTAGAATTGCTTAGGTGTACCTAGTTAGTTATACATGGCAACGCAACACCTGCGGATCGGCTGGGATCTTAATCCCTTTAAAATTGGTCAAGCGGTGGCAGTCCTTGCTCTCCGCTTGCCATTAGCCTCGAATGATTTTACTGTCTTGCCGTTTTTTGTTTTTTCAGACCTGCTAGTGATACTAGGGTTCTAAAGGACCTTCTTAAAGCTAAATTAATTTTAAAACATTTGCAGAAAAAACAATTATTAAAAAAACAAGTTAAAGAGCCATTTTAAATTAAAAATTATGCCTCTATTATCGATACTATATTTTACTCTATTTTAGAGTTAAAATAGCTATGGCTGGAGATGCTCTTAGAATTTCTTAGGTATACCCAGCTTATACACGTAGGGATGTATTTATATACACATTTTAATGGGATCAGATAGTTACTTAGAATTGCTTATGTGTACCTAGTTAGTTATACATGGCAACGCAACAGCCTGCGGATCGGCTGGGATCTTAATCCCTTTAAAATTGGTCAAGGGTGGCAGTCCTTGCTCTCCGCTTGCCATTAGCCTCGAATGATTTTACTGGCTTGCCGTTTCTTTTGTATTTTCAGACCGCCAGGATACTAGGACTCTAAAGGACCTTCTTAAAGCTAAAATAATTTTAGAAACTATTGCAGCAAAACAATAATAAATATATTCATATGAATAAGTGTTTCATTTTAGAAAAAACATTATTAAAAAAAACAAGTTAAAGAGCCATTTTAAATAAAAATTATGCCTCTATTATCGATACTATATTTTACTCTATTTTAGAGTTAAAATAGCTATGGCTGGAGATGCTCTTAGAATTTCATAGGTATACCCAGTTATACACGTAGGGATGTATTTATATACACATTTTAATGGGACCAGATAGTTACTTAGAATTGCTTAGGTGTACCTAGTTAGTTATACATGGCAACGCAACAACTGCGGATCGGGGATCTTAATCCCTTTAAAATTGGTCAAGCGTGGCAGTCCTTGCTCTCTTGCCATTAGCCTCAATGATTTTACTGTCTTGCCGTGTTTCTTTTGTGTTTTTCAGACCTGCCAGTGATACTAGGGTTCTAAAGGACCTTCTTAAAGCTAAATTAATTTTAAAACAATTTGCAGAAAAACAATTATTTAAAACAAGTTAAAGAGCCATTTTAAATTAAAAATTATGCCTCTATTATCGATACTATATTTTACTCTATTTTAGAGTTAAAAATAGCTATGGCTGGAGATGCTCTTAGAATTTCTTAGGTATACCCAGTTATACACGTAGGGATGTATTTATATACACATTTTAATGGGATCAGATAGTTACTTAGAATTGCTTATGTGTACCTAGTTAGTTATACATGGCAACGCAACAGCCTGGATCGGCTGGGATCTTAATCCCTTTAAAATTGGTCAAGCGGTGGCAGTCCTTGCTCTCGCTTGCCATTAGCCTCTGAATGATTTTACCGGCTTGCCAGTGTTTCTTTTTGTATTTTCAGACTGCCGTGATACTAGGACTCTAAAGGACCTTCTTAAAGCTAAAATAATTTTAGAAACTATTGCAGCAAAACAATAATAAATATATTCATATGAATAAGTGTTTCATTTTAGAAAAAAATTATTTAAAAAACAAGTTAAAGAGCCATTTTAAATAAAAATTATGCCTCTATTATCGATACTATATTTTACTCTATTTTAGAGTTAAAATAGCTATGGCTGGAGATGCTCTTAGAATTTCATAGGTATACCCAGTTATACACGTAGGGATGTATTTATATACACATTTTAATGGGACCAGATAGTTACTTAGAATTGCTTAGGTGTACCTAGTTAGTTATACATGGCAACGCAAACAGGATCGGCAGGGATCTTAATCCCTTTAAAATTGGTCGGTGGCAGTCCTTGCCTCCTGCTTGCATTAGCCTCAATGATTTTACTGTCTTGCCAATGTTTCTTTTTGTTTTTCAGACCTGCAGTGATACTAGGGTTCTAAAGGACCTTCTTAAAGCTAAATTAATTTTAAAACATTTGCAGAAAAAAATTATTAAAAAACAAGTTAAAGAGCCATTTTAAATTAAAAATTATGCCTCCATTATCGATACTATATTTTACTCTATTTTAGAGTTAAAATAGCTATGGCTGGAGATGCTCTTAGAATTTCTTAGGTATACCCAGTTATACACGTAGGGATGTATTTATATACACATTTTAATGGGACCGATAGTTACTTAGAATTGCTTAGTGTACCTAGTTAGTTATACATGGCAACGCAACAGCCTGGATCGGCTGGGATCTTAATCCCTTTAAAATTGGTCAAGCGGTGGCAGTCCTTGCTCCTTGCCATTAGCCTCTAATGATTTTACGGCTTGCCAGTGTTTCTTTTGTATTTTCAGACCTGCCAGTGATACTAGGACTCTAAAGGACCTTCTTAAAGCTAAAATAATTTTAGAAACTATTGCAGCAAAACAATAATAAATATATTCATATGAATAAGTGTTTCATTTTAGAAAAACAATTATTAAAAAACAAGTTAAAGAGCCATTTTAAATAAAAAATTATGCCTCTATTATCGATACTATATTTTACTCTATTTTAGAGTTAAAAATAGCTATGGCTGGAGATGCTCTTAGAATTTCATAGGTATACCCAATTATACACGTAGGGATGTATTTATATACACATTTTAATGGGATCAGATAGTTACTTAGAATTGCTTACGTGTACCTAGTTAGTTATACATGGCAACGCAACAGCCTGGATCGGGGATCTTAATCCCTTTAAAATTGGTCAAGCTGTGGCAGTCATTGCTCTCCGCTTGCCATTAGCCTCCTAATGATTTTACTGTCTGCGTGTTTCTTTTGTGTTTTTCAGACCGCAGTGATACTAGGGTTCTAAAGGACCTTCTTAAAGCTAAATTAATTTTAAAACATTTGCAGAAAACAATTATTTAAAAAAAAAACAAGTTAAAGAGCCATTTTTAAATTAAAAATTATGCCTCTATTATCAGATACTATATTTTACTCTATTTTAGAGTTAAAAATAGCTATGGCTGGAGATGCTCTTAGAATTTCTTAGGTATACCCAGTTATACACGTAGGGATGTATTTATATACACATTTTAATGGGATCAGATAGTTACTTAGAATTGCTTACGTGTACCTAGTTAGTTATACATGGCAACGCAACAGCCTGTGATCGGCTGGGATCTTAATCCCTTTAAAATTGGCCAAGCGGTGGCAGTCCTTGCTCTCCGCTTGCCATTACCTTCGAATGATTTTACTGGCTTGCCAGTGTTTCTTTTTGTATTTTTCAGACCTGCCAGTGATACTAGGACTCTAAAGGACCTTCTTAAAGCTAAAATAATTTTAGAAACTATTGCAGCAAAAACAATAATAAATATATTCATATGAATAAGTGTTTCATTTTAAAAAAATTATTTAAAAAAACAAGTTAAAGAGCCGTTTTAAATAAAAAATTATGCCTCTATTATCAGATACTATATTTTACTCTATTTTAGAGTTAAAAATAGCTATGGCTGGAGATGCTCTTAGAATTTCATAGGTATACCCAGTTATACACGTAGGGATGTATTTATATACACATTTTAATGGGACCAGATAGTTACTTAGAATTGCTTAGGTGTACCTAGTTAGTTATACATGGCAACGCAACAGCCTGTGATCGGCGGGATCTTAACCCTTTAAAATTGGTCAAGCGGTGGCAGTCCTTGCTTCCGCTTGCCATTAGCCTCAATGATTTTACTTGCCAGTGTTTCTTTTGTGTTTTTCAGACCTGCAGTGATACTAGGTTCTAAAGGACCTTCTTAAAGCTAAATTAATTTTAAAAAAATTTGCAGAAAAAATTATTAAGAAAAAAACAATTAAAGAGCCATTTTAAATTAAAAATTATGCCTCTATTATCGATACTATATTTCACTCTATTTTAGAGTTACAAATAGCTATGGCTGGAGATGCTCTTAGAATTTCTTAGGTATACCCAGTTATACACGTAGGGATGTATTTATATACACATTTTAATGGGATCAGATAGTTACTTAGAATTGCTTATGTGTACCTAGTTAGTTATACATGGCAACGCAACAGCCTGTGATCGGCTGTGGATCTTAATCCCTATAAAATTGGTCAAGCGGTGGCAGTCCTTGCTCCGCTTGCCATCAGCCTGCGAATGATTTTACTGGCTTGCCAATGTTTCTTTTTGTATTTTTCAGACCTGCCAGTGATACTAGGACTCTAAAGGACTTTCTTAAAGCTAAAATAATTTTAGAACTATTGCAGCAAAACAATAATAAATATATTCATATGAATAAGTGTTTCATTTTAGAAAAACAATTATTAAAAAAACAAGTTAAAGAGCCATTTTAAATAAAAATTATGCCTCTATTATCGATACTATATTTTACTCTATTTTAGAGTTAAAAATAGCTATGGCTGGAGATGCTCTTAGAATTTCATAGGTATACCCAGTTATACACGTAGGGATGTATTTATATACACATTTTAATGGGACCAGATAGTTACTTAGAATTGCTTAGGTGTACCTAGTTAGTTATACATGGCAACGCAACAGCTCGGATCGGTGGGATCTTAATCCCTTTAAAATTGGTCAAGCGGTGCAGTCATTGCTCTCCGCCATTAGCCTCCTAATGATTTTACTGTCTTGCCAGTGTTTCTTTTGTGTTTTTCAGACAAGTGATACTAGGGTTCTAAAGGACCTTCTTAAAGCTAAATTAATTTAAAAACATTTGCAGAAAAACAATTATTTAAAAAAGTTAAAGAGCCATTTTTAAATTAAAAATTATGCCTCTATTATCGATACTATATTTTACTCTATTTTAGAGTTAAAATAGCTATGGCTGGAGATGCTCTTAGAATTTCTTAGGTATACCAAGTTATACACGTAGGGATGTATTTATATACACATTTTAATGGGACGATAGTTACTTAGAATTGCTTAGGTGTACCTAGTTAGTTATACATGGCAACGCAACAGCCTGTGGATCGGCTGGGATCTTAATCCCTTTAAAATTGGTCAAGCGGTGGCAGTCCTTGCTCCCTTGCCATTAGCCTCTGAATGATTTTACTGGCTTGCCAGTGTTTCTTTTGTATTTTCAGACCTGCCAGTGATACTAGGACTCTAAAGGACCTTCTTAAAGCTAAAATAATTTTAGAAACTATTGCAAAAAAATAATAAATATATTCATATGAATAAGTGTTTCATTTTAGAAAAAACAATTATTTAAAAACAAGTTAAAGAGCCATTTTAAATTAAAAATTATGCCTCTATTATCAGATACTATATTTTACTCTATTTTAGAGTTAAAAATAGCTATGGCTGGAGATGCTTCTTAGGTATACCCAGTTATATACGTAGGGATGTATTTATATACACATTTTAATGGGATCAGATAGTTACTTAGAATTGCTTAGGTGTACCTAGTTAGTTATACATGGCAACGCAACAGCCCTGGATCGGCTGGGATCTTAATCCCTTTAAAATTGGTCAAGCGTGGCAGTCCTTGCTCTCCGCCCATTAGCCTCTAATGATTTTACTGGCTTGCCGTGTTTCTTTTGTGTTTTTCAGACCTGCAGTGATACTAGGTTCTAAAGGACCTTCTTAAAGCTAAAATAATTTTAAAACTATTTGCAGAATAATAAATATATTCATATGAATAAGTTTCATTTTAGAAAAAATTATTAAAACAAGTTAAAGAGCCATTTTAAATTAAAAATTATGCCTCTATTATCGATACTATATTTTACTCTTTTAGAGTTAAAAATAGCTATGGCTGGAGATGCTCTTAGAATTTCATAGGTATACCCAGTTATACACGTAGGGATGTATTTATATACACATTTTAATGGGACCAGATAGTTACTTAGAATTGCTTAGGTGTACCTAGTTAGTTATACATGGCAACGCAACAGCCTGGATCGGCGGGATCTTAATCCCTTTAAAATTGGTCAAGCGGTGGCAGTCCTTGCTTCGCTTGCCATTAGCCTCTCGAATGATTTTACTGGCTTGCTGTTTCTTTTGTGTTTTTCAGACCTGCCAGCTGATACTAGGGTTCTAAAGGACCTTCTTAAAGCTAAATTAATTTTAAAAACATTTGCAGAAAAAAACAATTATTTAAAAAAACAAGTTAAAGAGCCATTTTAAATTAAAAATTATGCCTCTATTATCGATACTATATTTTACTCTATTTTAGAGTTAAAAATAGCTATGGCTGGAGATGCTCTTAGAATTTCTAGGTATACCCAGTTATACACGTAGGGATGTATTTATATACACATTTTAATGGGACCAGATAGTTACTTAGAATTGCTTAGGTGTACCTAGTTAGTTATACATGGCAACGCAATGCCTGGATCGGCCGGGATCTTAATCCCTTTAAAATTGGTCAAGCGGTGGCAGTCCTTGCTCTCCGCTTGCCATTAGCCTCCAATGATTTTACAGTCTTGCCAGTGTTTCTTTTTGTGTTTTTCAGACCTGCTAGTGATACTAGTGTTCTAAAGGACCTTCTTAAAGCTAAATTAATTTTAAAACATTTTGAAAAAAACAATTATTTAAAAACAAGTTAAAGAGCAATTTTTAAATTAAAAATTATGCCTCCATTATCGATACTATATTTTACTCTATTTTAGAGTTAAAAATAGCTATGGCTGGAGATGCTCTTAGAATTTCTTAGGTATACCCAGTTATACACGTAGGGATGTATTTATATACACATTTTAATGGGATCAGATAGTTACTTAGAATTGCTTATGTGTACCTAGTTAGTTATAGATGGCAACGCAACAGCCTGTGATCGGCTGGGATCTTAATCCCTTTAAAATTGGTCAAGCGGTGGCAGTCCTGCTCCGCTTGCCATTAGCCTCTAATGATTTTACTGGCTTGCCAATGTTTCTTTTGTCTTTTTCAGACCTGCCAGTGATACTAGGACTCTAAAGGACCTTCTTAAAGCTAAAATAATTTTAGAAACTATTGCAGCAAAAACAATAATAAATATATTCATATGAATAAGTGTTTCATTTTAGAAAAATCAATTATTAAAAAAAACAAGTTAAAGAGCCGTTTTTAAATAAAAAATTATGTCTCTATTATCGATACTATATTTTACTCTATTTTAGAGTTAAAAATAGCTATGGCTGGAGATGCTCTTAGAATTTCATAGGTATACCCAGCTATACACGTAGGGATGTATTTATATACACATTTTAATGGGACCAGATAGTTACTTAGAATTGCTTAGGTGTACCTAGTTAATAATACATGGCAACGCAACAGCCTGCGGATCGGCGGGATCTTAATCCCTTTAAAATTGGTCAAGCGGTTGCCTCCTCTTGCCATTAGCCTCCAATGATTTTACTGTCTTGCCAGTTTCTTTTGTGTTTTTCAGACCTCCTGATACTAGGGTTCTAAAGGACCTTCTTAAAGCTAAATTAATTTTAAAAACATTTGCAGAAAAACAATTATTTAAAAAAAAGTTAAAGAGCCATTTTAAATTAAAAATTATGCCTCTATTATCGATACTATATTTTACTCTATTTTAGAGTTAAAAATAGCTATGGCTGGAGATGCTCTTAGAATTTCTTAGGTATACCCAGCTATACACGTAGGGATGTATTTATATACACATTTTAATGGGATCAGATAGTTACTTAGAATTGCTTATGTGTACCTAGTTAGTTATACATGGCAACGCAACAGCCTGTGGATCGGTGGGATCTTAATCCCTTTAAAATTGGTCAAGCGGTGGCAGTCCTTGCTCCCGCTTGCCATTAGCCTCGAATGATTTTACTGGCTTGCCAGTGTTTCTTTTGTCTTTTCAGACTCTGCAGTGATACTAGGACTCTAAAGGACCTTCTTAAAGCTAAAATAATTTTAGAAACTATTGCAGCAAAACAATAATAAATATATTCATATGAATAAGTGTTTCATTTTAGAAAAACAATTATTAAAAAAAACAAGTTAAAGAGCCTTTTTAAATAAAAATTATGCCTCTATTATCGATACTATATTTTACTCTATTTTAGAGTTAAAAATAGCTATGGCTGGAGATGCTCTTAGAATTTCATAGGTATACCCAGTTATACACGTAGGGATGTATTTATATACACATTTTAATGGGACCAGATAGTTACTTAGAATTGCTTAGGTGTACCTAGTTAGTTATACATGGCAACGCAACAGCCCGTGATCGGCTAGGGATCTTAATCCCTTTAAAATTGGTCAAGCTGTGGCAGTCCTGCCTCCGCTTCCATTAGCCTCCTCAATGATTTTACTGTCTTGCCAGTGTTTCTTTTGTGTTTTTCAGACCTGAAAGGATACTAGTGTTCTAAAGGACCTTCTTAAAGCTAAATTAATTTTAAAAACATTTGCAGAAAAAACAATTATTAAAAAAAACAAGTTAAAGAGCCATTTTTAAATTAAAAATTATGCCTCTATTATCAGATACTATATTTTACTCTATTTTAGAGTTAAAATAGCTATGGCTGGAGATGCTCTTAGAATTTCTTAGGTATACCCAGCTATACACGTAGGGATGTATTTATATACACATTTTAATGGGATCAGATAGTTACTTAGAATTGCTTAAGTGTACCTAGTTAGTTATACATGGCAACGCAACAGCTGCGGATCGGGGGATCTTAATCCCTTTAAAATTGGTCAAGCGGTGGCAGTCCTCTCGCTGCCATTAGCCTGAATGATTTTACTGGCTTGCAGTGTTTCTTTTGTATTTTTCAGACCCGCTGATACTAGGACTCTAAAGGACCTTCTTAAAGCTAAAATAATTTTAGAACTATTGCAAAAACAATAATAAATATATTCATATGAATAAGTGTTTCATTTTAGAAAACAATTATTTAAAACAAGTTAAAGAGCCATTTTTAAATTAAAAATTATGCCTCTATTATCAGATACTATATTTTACTCTATTTTAGAGTTAAAAATAGCTATGGCTGGAGATGCTCTTAGAATTTCATAGGTATACCCAGTTATACACGTAGGGATGTATTTATATACACATTTTAATGGGACCAGATAGTTACTTAGAATTGCTTAGGTGTACCTAGTTAGTTATACATGGCAACGCAACAGCCTCGGATCGGCAGGGATCTTAATCCCTTTAAAATTGGTCAAGCGGTGGCAGTCTTGCTCCGCTTGCCATTAGCCTCCGAATGATTTTACTGTCTTGCCAGTGTTTCTTTTTGTGTTTTTCAGACCTGCCAGTGATACTAGGGTTCTAAAGGACCTTCTTAAAGCTAAATTAATTTTAAAAACATTTGCAGAAAAAACAATTATTTAAAAAACAAGTTAAAGAGCCATTTTTAAATTAAAAATTATGCCTCTATTATCGATACTATATTTTACTCTATTTTAGAGTTAAAAATAGCTATGGCTGGAGATGCTCTTAGAATTTCTTAGGTATACCCAGTTATACACGTAGGAATGTATTTATATACACATTTTAATGGGATCAGATAGTTACTTAGAATTGCTATGTGTACCTAGTTAGTTATACATGGCAACGCAACAGCCTGTGATCGGCAGGGATCTTAATCCCTTTAAAATTGGTCAAGCGGCAGCAGTCCTTGCTCGCTTGCCATTAGCCTATGAATGATTTTACTGGCTTGCCAGTGTTTCTTTTGTATTTTTCAGACTGCCAGTGATACTAGGACTCTAAAGGACCTTCTTAAAGCTAAAATAATTTTAAAACTATTGCAGCAAAACAATAATAAATATATTCATATGAATAAGTGTTTCATTTTAGAAAAAACAATTATTAAAAAAAACTAAATTAAAGAGCCGTTTTAAATAAAAAAATTATGCCTCTATTATCAAATACTATATTTTACTCTCTTTTAGAGTTAAAAATAGCTATGGCTGGAGATGCTCTTAGAATTTCTAGGTATACCCAGTTATACACGTAGGGATGTATTTATATACACATTTTAATGGGACCAGATAGTTACTTAGAATTGCTTATGTGTACCTAGTTAGTTATACATGGCAACGCAACAGCCTTGGATCGGCAGGGATCTTAATCCCTTTAAAATTGGTCAAGCTGGCAGTCCTTGCTCTCCGCTTGCCATTAGCCTCTGAATGATTTTACTGGCTTGCCAGTGTTTCTTTTGTTTTTTCAGACCTGCAGTGATACTAGGACTCTAAAGGACCTTCTTAAAGCTAAAATAATTTTAAAACTATTGCAGAAAAACAATAATAAATATATTCATATGAATAAGTGTTTCATTTTAGAAAACAATTATTTAAAAAACAAGTTAAAGAGCCATTTTAAATAAAAATTATGCCTCTATTATCGATACTATATTTTACTCTATTTTAGAGTTAAAAATAGCTATGGCTGGAGATGCTCTTAGAATTTCTTAGGTATACCCAGTTATACACGTAGGGATGTATTTATATACACATTTTAATGGGACCAGATAGTTACTTAGAATTGCTTAGGTGTACCTAGTTAGTTATACATGGCAACGAACAGCCTGTGGATCGGCAGGGATCTTAATCCCTTTAAAATTGGTCAAGCGGTGGCAGTCCTTGCTCTCCGCCATTAGCCTCAATGATTTTACTGGCTTGCCAGTTGTTTCTTTTGTGTTTTTCAGACCTGCTAGTGATACTAGTGTTCTAAAGGACCTTCTTAAAGCTAAATTAATTTTAAAACATTTGCAGAAAAAACAATTATTAAAAAAACAAGTTAAAGAGCCATTTTAAATTAAAAATTATGCCTCTATTATCGATACTATATTTTACTCTATTTTAGAGTTAAAATAGCTATGGCTGGAGATGCTCTTAGAATTTCTTAGGTATACCCAGTTATAACCGTAGGGATGTATTTATATACACATTTTAATGGGACCAAATAGTTACTTAGAATTGCTTAGGTGTACCTAGTTAGTTATACATGGCAACTAACAAACAGGATCGGCTGGGATCTTAATCCCTATAAAATTGGTCAAGCGGTGGCAGTCCTTGCTCTCTGTTTGCCATTAGCCTGCTAATGATTTTACTGGCTTGCCAGTGTTTCTTTTGTATTTTCAGACTGCCAAGATACTAGGACTCTAAAGGACCTTCTTAAAGCTAAAATAATTTTAAAACTATTGCAGAAAAACAATAATAAATATATTCATATGAATAAGTGTTTCATTTTAGAAAAAACAATTATTTTAAAAACAAGTTAAAGAGCCATTTTTAAATAAAAAATTATGCCTCTATTAGATACTCTATTTTACTCTATTTTAGAGTTAAAAATTGCTATGGCTGGAGATGCTCTTAGAATTTCATAGCTATACCCTATTATACACGTAGGGATTTATTTATATACACATTTTAATGGGACCAGATAGTTACTTAGAATTGCTTAGGTGTACCTAGTTAGTTATACATGGCAACGCAACAGCCTGTGATCGGCTGGGGATCTTAATCCCTTTAAAATTGGTCAAGCGGTGGCAGTCTTTGCTCTCTGCTTGTCACTAGCCTCCGAATGATTTTACTGTCATGCCAATGTTTCTTTTTGTGTTTTTCAGACCTGCCAGTGATACTAGGGTTCTAAAGGACCTTCTTAAAGCTAAATTAATTTTAAAAACATTTGCAGAAAAAACAATTATTTAAAAAACAAGTTAAAGAGCCATTTTTAAATTAAAAATTATGCCTCTATTATCAGATACTATATTTTACTCTATTTTAGAGTTAAAAATAGCTATGGCTGGAGATGCTCTTAGAATTTCATAGGTATACCCAGTTATACACGTAGGGATATTTATATACACATTTTAATGGGACCAGATAGTTACTTAGAATTGCTTAGGTGTACCTAGTTAGTTATACATGGCAACGCAACAGCCTGTGATCGGCTGGGGATCTTAATCCCTTTAAAATTTGTCAAGCGGTGGCAGTCCTTGCTCCTTGCCATTAGCCTGCGAATGATTTTACTGTCTTGCCAGTGTTTCTTTTTGTGTTTTTCATACCTGCCAGTGATACTAGGGTTCTAAAGGACCTTCTTAAAGCTAAATTAATTTTAAAAACATTTGCAGAAAAAAACAATTATTAAGAAAAAACCAAGTTAAAAAGCTATTTTTAAATTAAAAATTAAGCCTCCATTATCAGATACTATATTTCACTCTATTTTAGAGTTACAAATAGCTATGTCTGGAGATGCTCTTAGAATTTCTTAGGTATACCCAGTTATAAACGTAGGGATTTATTTATATACACATTTTAATGGGATCAGATAGTTACTTAGAATTGCTTAGTGTACCTAGTTAGTTATACATGGCAACGCAACAGCTGCGGATCGGCTGGGATCTTAACCCCTTTAAAATTGGTCAAGCGGTGGCAGTCCTTGCCCTCCGCTTGCCATTAGCCTGCGAATGATTTTACTGGCTTGCCAGTGTTTCTTTTTGTCTTTTTCAGACCTGCCAGTGATACTAGGACTCTAAAGAACCTTCTTAAAGCTAAAATAATTTTAGAAACTATTGCAGGAAAAACAATAATAAATATATTCATATGAATAAGTGTTTCATTTTAGAAAAAACAATTATTTTAAAAAAGTTAAAGAGCAATTTTTAAATTAAAAATTATGCCTCCATTATCAGATACTATATTTCACTCTATTTTCGAGTTACAAATAGCTATGGCTGGAGATGCTCTTAGAATTTCTTAGGTATACCCAGTTATACACGTAGGGATGTATTTATATACACATTTTAATGGGATCAGATAGTTACTTAGAATTGCTTATGTGTACCTAGTTAGTTATACATGGCAACGCAACAGCCTGCGGATCGGCTGGGATCTTAATCCCTTTAAAATTGGTCAAGCGGTGGCAGTCCTTTGCTTGCCATTAGCCTCCTAATGATTTTACTGGCTTGCCGTGTTTCTTTTGTGTTTTTCAGACCTGCAAGGATACTAGGACTCTAAAGGACCTTCTTAAAGCTAAAATAATTTTAAAACTATTGCAGCAAAAAAATAATAAATATATTCATATGAATAAGTGTTTCATTTTAGAAAAGCAATTATTTAAAAAAAATTATGCCTTTAAATTTATGCCTCTATTATCTATATTTTACTCTATTTTAGAGTTAAAAATAGCTATGGCTGGAGATGCTCTTAGAATTTCATAGGTATACCCAGTTATACACGTAGGGATGTATTTATATACACATTTTAATGGGACCAGATAGTTACTTAGAATTGCTTAGTGTACCTAGTTAGTTATACATGGCAACGCAACAGCCCGGATCGGCTGGGATCTTAATCCCTTTAAAATTGGTCAAGGGTGGCAGTCATTGCTCTCCGCTTGCCATTAGCCTCCAATGATTTTATCGCTCTGTTTTTTTGTGTTTTTCAGACCTGCCAGTGATACTAGGGTTCTAAAGGACCTTCTTAAAGCTAAATTAATTTTAAAAACATTTTGCAGAAAAAAACAATTATTTAAAAAAAACAAGTTAAAGAGCCATTTTAAATTAAAAATTATGCCTCTATTATCGATACTATATTTTACTCTATTTTAGAGTTAAAAATAGCTATGGCTGGAGATGCTCTTAGAATTTCATAGGTATACCCAGCTATACACGAGGGATTTTTATATACACATTTTAATGGGACCAGATAGTTACTTAGAATTGCTTAGGTGTACCTAGTTAGTTATACATGGCAACGCAAAGTTCATGGATCTATGGGATCTTAATCCCTTTAAAATTGGTCAAGCTGTGGCAGTCCTTGCCTCCCATTGCCATTAGTCAATGATTTTATGCCTTGCCAGTGTTTCTTTTTGTGTTTTTCAGACCTGCCAGATACTAGGGTTCTAAAGGACCTTCTTAAAGCTAAATTAATTTTAAAACATTTGCAGAAAAAACAATTATTTAAAAAAAAAGTTAAAGAGCCATTTTTAAATTAAAATTATGCCTCTATTATCGATACTATATTTTACTCTATTTTGAGTTAAAAATAGCTATGGCTGGAGATGCTCTTAGAATTTCTAGGTATACCCGCTATACACGTGATGTATTTATATACACATTTTAATGGGACCAGATAGTTACTTAGAATTGCTTAGGTGTACCTAGTTAGTTATACATGGCAACGCAACAGCCTGCGGATCGGCTGGGATCTTAATCCCTTTAAAATTGGTCAAGCGGTGGCAGTCTTTGCTCCGCTGCCATTAGCCTAATGATTTTACTATCATGCCATGTTTTTCTTTTCAGACCGCCAGGATACTAGGGTTCTAAAGGACCTTCTTAAAGCTAAATTAATTTTAAAACATTTGCAGAAAAAACAATTATTAAGAAACAAGTTAAAGAGCCATTTTAAATTAAAAATATGCCTCTATTATCGATACTATATTTTACTCTATTTTAGAGTTAAAAATAGCTATGGCTGGAGATGCTCTTAGAATTTCTTAGGTATACCCAGTTATACACGTAGGGATGTATTTATATACACATTTTAATGGGACCAGATAGTTACTTAGAATTGCTTATGTGTACCTAGTTAGTTATACATGGCAACGAACAGCCCGGATCGGGGGATCTTAATCCCTTTAAAATTGCTGTGCAGTCCAGCTCGCTCTTGCCATTAGCCCTGAATGATTTTACTGCTTGCCAGTTGTTTCTTTGTGTTTTTCAGACCCTGCTGGATACTAGGACTCTAAAGGACCTTCTTAAAGCTAAAATAATTTTAGAAACTATTGCAGAAAAACAATAATAAATATATTCATATGAATAAGTGTTTCATTTTAGAAAAATTATTTTAAAAAGTTAAAGAGCCATTTTAAATTAAAAATTATGCCTCTATTATCGATACTATATTTTACTCTATTTTAGAGTTAAAATAGCTATGGCTTGGAGATGCTCTTAGAATTTCTTAGGTATACCCAGTTATACACGTAGGGATGTATTTATATACACATTTTAATGGGATCAGATAGTTACTTAGAATTGCTTATGTGTACCTAGTTAGTTATACATGGCAACGCAACAGCCCTCGGATCGGCTGATCTTAATCCAAAATTGGTGCTGGCAGCCCTGCTCTTGCCATTAGCCTGAATGATTTTACTGGTTTGCCAGTGTTTCTTTTTGTTTTTCAGACCTGCCGTGATACTAGGACTCTAAAGGACCTTCTTAAAGCTAAAATAATTTTAGAAACTATCAAAAAAAAATAAATATATTCATATGAATAAGTGTTTCATTTTAGAAAAACAATTAAAAAAAAGTTAAAGAGCCATTTTAAATAAAAAATTATGCCTCATTATCGATACTATATTTTACTCTATTTTAGAGTTAAAATAGCTATGGCTGGAGATGCTCTTAGAATTTCTTAGGTATACCCAAGTATACACGTAGGGATGTATTTATATACATTTTAATGGGACCAGATAGTTACTTAGAATTGCTTAGGTGTACCTAGTTAGTTATACATGGCAACGCAACAGCCTGGATCGGCTGGGATCTTAATCCCTTTAAAATTGGTCAAGGTGGCAGTCCTCTCGCTTGCCATTAGCCTCCTAATGATTTTAATGCCTTGCTGTTTTTGTTTTTTCAGACCTGCCAGTGATACTAGGGTTCTAAAGGACCTTCTTAAAGCTAAATTAATTTTAAAACATTTGCAAAAAACAATTATTTAAAAAATAAATTAAGAGCCATTTTTAAATTAAAAATGCCTCATTATCAGATACTATATTTTACTCTAATTTAGAGTTAAAAATAGCTATGGCTGGAGATGCTCTTAGAATTTCATAGGTATACCCAGTTATACACGTAGATTATTTATATACACATTTTAATGGGACCAAATAGTTACTTAGAATTGCTTAGGTACCTAGTTAGTTATACATGATAAACAAATACCAGGATCGGTGGGATCTTAATCCCTTTAAAATTGGTCAAGCTGGCAGTCCTTGCCTCCCTTGCCATTAGCCTAATGATTTTATCTTGCCAATGTTTTTTTTGTTTTTCAGACCTGCCAGGATACTAGGGTTCTAAAGGACCTTCTTAAAGCTAAATTAATTTTAAAACATTTGCAGAAAACAATTATTAAGAAAAACCAAGTTAAAAGCTATTTTTAAATAAAAAAATGCCTCCATTATCGATACTATATTTTACTCTATTTTAGAGTTACAAATAGCTATGTCTGGAGATGCTCTTAGAATTTCTTAGGTATACCAGTATACACGTAGGGATGTATTTATATACACATTTTAATGGGACCAGATAGTTACTTAGAATTGCTTAGTGTGTACTTAGTTAGTTATACATGGCAACGCAACAACCTGGATCGGTGATCTTAATCTTTAAAATTGGTCAAGCGTGGCAGTCCTCCTCCGCCATTAGCCTCGAATGATTTTACTGGTTTGCCAATGTTTTTTTGTCTTTTCAGACCGCAGTGATACTAGGGACTCTAAAGGACCTTCTTAAAGCTAAAATAATTTTAGAAACTATTGCAGCAAACAATAATAAATATATTCATATGAATAAGTGTTTCATTTTAGAAAAACAATTATTTAAAAACAAGTTAAAGAGCATTTTTAAATTAAAAATTATGCCTCCATTATCAGATACTATATTTCACTCTATTTTCGAGTTACAAATAGCTATGGTTGGAGATGCTCTTAGAATTTCTTAGGTATACCCAGTTATACACGTAGGGATGTATTTATACACATTTTAATGGGATCAGATAGTTACTTAGAATTGCTTATGTGTACCTAGTTAGTTATACATGGCAACGCAACAGCTGCGGATCGGCGGGATCTTAATCCCTTTAAATTGGTCAAGGTGGCAGCCTTGCTCTCCGCTTGCCATTAGCCTTAATGATTTTAATGGCTTGCCGTGTTTCTTTTTGTATTTTTCAGACCTGCCAGGATACTAGGACTCTAGGACCTTCTTAAAGCTAAAATAATTTTAGAAACTATTGCAGCAAAAATAATAATAAATATATTCATATGAATAAGTGTTTCATTTTAGAAAATCAATTATTTAAAAACAAGTTAAAGAGCCGCTTTAAAATAAAAATTATGCCTCTATTATCGATACTATATTTTACTCTATTTTAGAGTTAAAAATAGCTATGGCTGGAGATGCTCTTAGAATTTCATAGGTATACCCAGCTATACACGAGGGATGTATTTATATACACATTTTAATGGGACAGATAGTTACTTAATTGCTTAGTGTACCTAGTTAGTTATACATGGCAACGCAAATTGCAGGATCGGATCTTAATCCCTTTAAAATTGGTCAAGCGTGGCAGTCATTGCTCTCGCTTGTCATTAGCCTCCAATGATTTTATCCTTGCCAGTGTTTCTTTTTGTGTTTTTCAGATCCGCCAGATACTAGGTTCTAAAGGACCTTCTTAAAGCTAAATTAATTTGAAAACATTTGCAGAAAAAAATAATTATTTGAAAACAAGTTAAAGAGCCATTTTAAATTAAAAATTATGCCTCCATTATCAGATACTATATTTTACTCTATTTTAGAGTTAAAATAGCTATGGCTGAGATGCTCTTAGAATTTTTTAAGTATACCCGTTATACACGTGATGTATTTATATACACATTTTAATGGGACCAAATACATTTAGAATTGCTTAGTGTACCTAGTTAGTTATACATGGCAACTAACAGCCTCGTGGATCGGCTGGGATCTTAATCCCTTTAAAATTGGTCAAGCTGGTAGCCCCTGCGCTTGCCATTAGCCCTGAATGATTTTACCTGGCTTGCCGCTGTTTCTTTTGTATTTTTTCAGACCTGCCACTGATACTAGGACTCTAAAGGACCTTCTTAAAGCTAAAATAATTTTAGAAACTATTGCAGCAAAAAACAATAATAAATATATTCATATGAATAAGTGTTTCATTTAAGAAAAAACAATTATTAAAAAAACAAGTTAAAGAGCCATTTTTAAATTAAAAATTATTCTATTATCGATACTATATTTTACTCTATTTTAGAGTTAAAAATAGCTATGGCTGGAGATGCTCTTAGAATTTTAGGTATACCCAGTTATACACGTAGGATGTATTTATATACACATTTTAATGGGACCAAATAGTTACTTAGAATTGCTTATGTACCTAGTTAGTTATACATGGCAACGCAAATGTACTCAGGATCTACTGGGATCTTAATCCCTTTAAAATGGTTGCGGTGGCAGTCCTGTTCGCTTTGCCATTATTCTAATGATTTTACTGCCTTCTCGTTGTTTCTTTTGTGTTTTTCATCTAGTGATACTGTGGTTCTAGGACCTTCTTAGCTAAATTAATTTTAAAAAAACATTTGCGTAAAAACAATTATTTTAAAAAAAAGTTAAAGAGCCATTTTTAAATTAAAAATTATGCCTCTATTATCACTATATTTTACTCTATTTTAGAGTTAAAAAATGGCATGGAGATGCTTTTAGAATTTCTTGTATACCCCTATATACATGTGGGATGTATTTATATACACATTTTAATGGGATCAGAAGTTACTTAGAATTGCTTATGTGTACCTAGTTAGTTATACATGGCAACGCAACAACCTCGTGGATCTACCGGGGATCTTAATCCCTTTAAATTGGTCAAGCTGTGGCAGTCCTGCTCTCGCTGCCATTAGCCTGCTAATGATTTTACCGGTTTCAGCAATGTTTCTTTTGTATTTTCAGACCGCCAGTGATACTAGGACTCTAAAGGACTTTCTTAAAGCTAAAATAATTTTAAACTATTGCGAAAACAATAATAAATATATTCATATGAATAAGTTTCATTTTAAAAAACAATTATTTAAAACAAGTTAAAGAGCCATTTTAAATAAAAATTATGCCTCTATTATCGATACTATATTTTACTCTATTTTAGAGTTAAAATAGCTATGGCTCGAGATGCTCTTAGAATTTCATAGTATACCCAGCTATACACGTGGATTTATTTATATACACATTTTAATGGGACAGATAGTTACTTAGAATTGCTTAGTGTACTTAGTTAGTTATACATGGCAACGCAACAGCCTGTGGATCGGTGGGATCTTAACTTTAAAATTGGTCAATTGGTGGCGCCTTTTTACTCCGGGCCATTAGCCTCCTAATGATTTACATCTTGCCAATGTTTTTTTTGTTTTTCAGACCTGCAGTGATACTAGGGTTCTAAAGGACCTTCTTAAAGCTAAATTAATTTTAAAAAACATTTTGCAAGAAAACAATTATTTAAAAAAAAGTTAAAGAGCCATTTTAAATTAAAAATTATGCCTCTATTATCGATACTATATTTTACTCTATTTTAGAGTTAAAAATAGCTATGGCTGAGATGCTCTTAGAATTTCAGGTATACCCAGTTATACACGAGGGATGTATTTATATACACATTTTAATGGGACCAGATAGTTACTTAGAATTGCTTTAGTAAACCTAGTTAGTTATACATGGCAACGAATACCGGATCGGCAGGATCTTAACCCTTTAAAATTGGTCAAGCGTGGCAGTTCTTGCCTCCGCTTGCCATTAGCCTCGAATGATTTTACCGGCTTGCTGTTTTGTGTTTTTCAGACTCGCCAAAGGATACTAGGACTCTAAAGGACCTTCTTAAAGCTAAAATAATTTTAAAACTATTGCAGCAAAACAATAATAAATATATTCATATGAATAAGTGTTTTAAAAACAATTATTAAAAAAAAACAAGTTAAAGAGCCATTTTTAAATTAAAATTATGCCTCTATTATCGGATACTATATTTTACTCTATTTTGAAGTTAAAATAGTGGTAATGAGATGCTCTTAGAATTTCATGTATACCCAGCTATACACGTAGGATGTATTTATATACACATTTTAATGGGATCGATAGTTACTTAGAATTGCTTATGTAACCTAGTTAGTTATACATGGCAACGTAACACTCAGGATCGCTGGGATCTTAATCCCTTTAAAATTGTCAAGCATAGCCCTGCTCCTCCTGCCATTAGCCTCCTAATGATTTTATTTCTGCCAATGTTTCTTTTGTGTTTTTCAGACCTGCCATGATACTAGGTTCTAAAGGACCTTCTTAAAGCTAAATTAATTTTAAAACATTTTCAGAAAAACAATTATTAAGAAAACCAAGTTAAAGAGCATTTTAAATTAAAATTATGCCCATTATCGATACTATATTTCACTCTATTTAGAGTTACAAATAGCTATGGTGGAGATGCTCTTAGAATTTCTTAGTGTATACCAAATATAAACGTAGGGATGTATTTATATACACATTTTAATGGGACCAGATAGTTACTAGAATTGCTTGTGTAATAGTTAGTTATGATGGCAACGCAAACAGCCTGTGGATCTAGGATCTTAATCCCTTTAAACTGGTCAAGCTGTGGCAGTCCCTGCTTCCGCCCATTAGCCTATGAATGATTTTAGTACAAGCTGTTTTTTTGTGTTTTTTCACCGCCAAAGGATACTAGGACTCTAAAGGACCTTCTTAAAGCTAAAATAATTTTAAAACTATTGCAGCAAAACAATAATAAATATATTCATGAATAAGTGTTTCATTTTGAAAAAAAATTATTAAAAAAACAAGAAAGAGCAATTTTTAAATTAAAAATTATGCTCCATTATCGATACTATATTTCACTATTTTCGAGTTACAAATAGCGTTCTGTTTGGTGATACCATTAGAA
>JAEACV010000114.1:0-47645 GCA_016432835.1 Brassica nigra
GTTAACTGAGCTTACATTTGTTGTTTAAAAATATTTTTTAACCACATTCTAAATTCTATATTAATGTATTCTAAACTATTCTCAAGATTATTTACGTCAATTGAATTTTTAACGAATTTATTTAATTTAAATTATGTATATCAAGCAAATAAGTACTAAACACAATACTAAATCTATTATCTAAAGAACTAGACAACAAAGGTTCCTAACCTCAGACCATCATATAATATGTAAGGGAAGATTTAACCATGCAATATGCAACAATATTATCATATTATTTCACCCAAAATTCAAAATAACCCTACAAAAATATGAGTTTTTCTTTAATAGAACTTATACTCTTTAAGTGTTGTTTAAAAATATTTAATCACATCTCTTCTACATTTTATTAATGTATTCTAAACTATCTTTCAAGGTACACTTTACATTCTCATTCTAATTTTTTTTTAACAATTAATTTAGTTTAAATTCATATCTGCTTAAATTAGTGGACTAAACACTATTAAATCACTATTATCTTTTGGAAAGGGGAGACAACAAAGGTTCCTAACCTCACCATCATAATATGTAAGTGGAGGATGCAACTATGCAATAAACAATATTGTCATATTTTTTTAATTTCACTCAAAATTTGTGGGTTAACCCTACAAAATAATATGAGTTTTTTTCGTTAATGGAGCTTATACTCTTTAGTGTTGTTTAAAAATATTTAACCATATTCTAAATTTATATTAATGTATTCTAAACTATCTTTCAAGGTACACTTACATCATTCTAATTTTTTAACAATTAATTTAGTTTAAAATCATATACCTTTAAATAACTATTATCTAAAGAAATCCAGACAACAAAGATTCCCAACCTCTTTGACCATCATAATATGTAAGGGAGGATGAAACTATGCAATAAAACAATATTGTCATATTTGAATTTCACTCAAAAATTTGTGTTAACCCCACGAAAATATGATGTTTTTTCGTTAATCTTTAGTGTTGTTTAAAAATATTTAACCACATTCTACATTTGTATTAATGTATTCTAAACTATCTCAGGCCATTTACATCATTCTAATTTTAACAATTAATTTAGTTTAAAATCATATACGCTTAAATAAGTGGAGTAAACACTATTAAATCACTATTATTCAAAGGAACAAAGAGGTTCTAAACCCTTGACCATCATAATATGTAAGTGGAGGATGCAACTGCAATAAAACAATATTGTCATATTTTGAATTTCACTCAAAATTGTAGTTAACCCCTCACTAAAAATATTGAGTTTTTTCTTAATGGAGCTATACTTTAGTGTTGTTTAAAAATATTTAACCACATTCCTACATTTGTATTAATGTATTCTAAACTATCTTTAAGGTACACTTACATCATTCTAATTTTTAACAATTAATTTAGTTTAAATTCATATACTTTTAAATAAGTGGAAACACTATTAAATACTATTATCTCAAAGACAAAAAGGTCCTAACTCCTTTGACCATCTTAATATGTAAGTGGAGGATGCAACTATGCAATAAAACAATATTATCATATTTTTTGAATTTCACTCAAAATTTGGGTTAACTCTAAAATACAGTTGAATGGATTATACTTTTAGTGTTGTTTAAAATATTTAACCATTCTACATTTTATTAATGTATTCTAAACTATCTTTCAAGGTACATTTACATCATTCTAATTTTTAACAATTAATTTAGTTTAAATTCATATACTCTTAAATAAGTGGACTAAACACTATTAAATTTCCACATTTAAAGAAACAGACAACAAAGGTTCCTAACCTCTTTGACCATCATAATATGTAAGTGGAGGATGCAACTATGCAAAAAACAATATTGTCATATTTTTTGAATTTCACTCAAAATTTGTAGGTTAACCCCACAATATTGAGTTTTTTCAGTTAACTGGAGCTTATACTTCTTAGTGTTGTTTAAAATATTTAACCACATTCTAAATTTTAATAATGTATTCTTAAACTATCTTTCAAGGTTCATTTCACACAATTCAAATTTCTTAACAATTAAGTGAGTAAAACACTATTAAATCACTATTATCTTAAGAAACGGAGACAACTTCTTATAACCCTTTCACCATCATAATATGTATGAGGAGATGCAACTATGAAAAAACATTGTCATATTTTTTGAATTTCACTCAAAATTGTAGGTTAACCCTACAAAATATTGAGTTTTTCTTTAACTGAACTTATACCTTTTAGTGTTGTTTAAAAATATTTAACCACATTCTTACATTTGTATTAATGTATTCTAAACTATCTTCAAGGTACACTTACATCATTCTAATTTTAACAATTAATTTAGTTTAAATTCATAAACTGCTTAAATAAGTGACTAAACACTATTAAATCACTATTATCTAAAGAAACGGAGACAACAAAGGTTCCTAACCTCTTGACCATCATAATATGTAAGTGGAGGATGCAACTATGCAATAAAACAATATTGTCATATTTTTTGAATTTCACTCTCAAAATTTGTAGGTTAACCCTAAAATATTGAGTTTCTTAACTGAGCTTTATATCTTTAGTGTTGTTTAAAAATATTTAACCACATTCTACATTTGTATTAATGTATTCTAAACTATCTTTCAAGGTTCATTTACATCATTCTAATTTTTAACAATTAATTTAGTTTAAATTCATATACCTTAAATAAGTGGACTAAACACTATTAAATCACTATTATCAAAGAAACGGAGACAACAAAGGTTCCTAACCCTTTGACCATCATAATATGTAAGTGGAGGATGCAACTATGCAATAAAACAATATTTTTGAATTTCAAAATTTGTAGGTTAACCCTACTAAAATATATTGAGTTTTTCTTTAACTGGAGCTTATACTCTTTAGTGTTGTTTAAAAATATTTAACCACATTCACATTTTTATTAATGTATTCTAAACTATCTTCAAGGTACACTTACATCATTCTAATTTTAACAATTAATTTAGTTTAAATTCATAAACTGCTTAAATAAGTGACTAAACACTAAATCACTATTATCTAAAGAAAGGGAGACAACAAAGGTTCCTAACCTCTTTGACCATCATAATATATAAGTGGAGGATGCAACTATGCAATAAAACAATATTGTCATATTTTTTGAATTTCACTCAAAATTTGTAGGTTAACCCCTACGAAAATATTGAGTTTTTCGTTAACTGAGCTTATACTCTTGTTGTTTAAAAAATATTTAACCACATTCTACATTTTATTAATGTATTCTAAACTATCTTTCAAGGTACATTTACATCATTCTAATTTTAACAATTAATTTAGTTTAAAATCATATAACACTTAAATAACTATTATCTAAAGAAACGACAACAAAGGTTTAACCTTCTACCATCATAATATGTAAGTGGAGGATGCAACTATGCAAAAACAATATTGTCATATTTTTGAATTTCACTCAAAATTTGTAGGTTAACCCCTACTAAAATATGATTTTATTTCGTTATATTTAGTGTTGTTTAAAAATATTTAACCACATTCTACATTTGTATTAATGTATTCTAAACTATCTTTCAGGTTCACAATTCTAATTTTTAACAATTAATTTATTTAAATCATATAATGTTATAAATAGATTAAACACTATTAAATCACTATTATCTGAAACGGAGACAACAAAGGTTCCTAACCTCTTTGACCATCATAATATGTAAGTGGAGGATGTTCAATAAAACAATATTGTCATATTTTTGAATTTCACTCAAAATTTGTAGGTTAACCCCTCATTAAAATATTGAGTTTCTTTAACTGAGCTTATACTCTTTAGTGTTGTTTAAAAATATTTAACCACATTCTACATTTTTATTAATGTATTCTAAACTATCTTTCAAGGTACACTTACATCATTCTAATTTTTAATTTTAATTTTTTTTAAATAATTAGTTTAAAATAACTAAATAACACTATTAAATCACATTATCTAGTAAAGAAACGGAGACAACAAAGGTTCCTAACCTCTTTGACCATCATAATATGTAAGTGAGGATGCAACTATGCAATAAAACAATATTGTCATATTTTTGAATTTCACTAAAATTTGTATTAACCCCACTTAAAATATTGAGTTTTTTCTTTAACTGAGCTTATACTCTTTAGTGTTGTTTAAAAATATTTAACCACATTCTACATTTTATTAATGTATTCTAAACTATTCAAGTACTACATCATTCTAATTTTTAACAATTAATTTAGTTTAAATTCATATATACCGCTTAAATAAGTGGACTAAACACTATTAAATCACTATTATCTAAGAAACGAGACAACAAAGGTTCCTAACCTCTTTGACCATCATAATATGTAAGTGGAGGATGCAACTATGCAATAAAACAATATTGTCATATTTTGAATTTCACTCAAAATTTGTAGTTAACCCCTACGAAAATATTGAGTTTTTCGTTAATGGAGCTTATACTTTTAGTGTTGTTTAAAAATATTTAACCACATTCTACATTTGTATTAATGTATTCTAAACTATCTTTCAAGTACACTTACATCATTCTAATTTTTAACAATTAATTTAGTTTAAATTCATATACTGCTTAAATAAGTGGACTAAACACTATTAAATCACTATTATCTAAAGAAACGGAGACAACAAAGGTTCCTAACCTCTTTGACCATCATAATATGTAAGTGGAGGATGCAACTATGCATAAAACAATATTGTCATATTTTTTGAATTTCACTCAAAATTTGTAGGTTAACCCCTACTAAAAATATTGAGTTTTTTCGTTAACTGAGCTTTATACTCTTTGTTGTTTAAAAATATTTAACCACATTCTAAATTTTGTATTAATGTATTCTAAACTATCTTTCAAGGTACATTTATTCTCATTTCAATTATTTTTTAACAATTAATTTAGTTTAAAATCATAACACTTTAAATCACTATTATCTAAAGAAATGGAGACAACAAAGGTTCCTAACCTCTTTGACCATCATAATATGTAAGTGGCGGATGCAACTATGCAATAAAACAATATTGTCATATTTTTTGAATTTCACTCAAAATTTGTAGGTTAACCCCCCCCCTAATGAAAATATTATTTTTGTGTATTTATATTTAGTGTTGTTTAAAATATTTAACCACATTCTACATTTGTATTAATGTATTCTAAACTATCTTTCAAGGTACACTTACATCATTCTAATTTTTAACAATTAATTTAGTTTAAATTCATATACTGCTTAAATAAGTGGATTAAACACTTAAATCACTATTATCTAAAGAACGGAGACAACAAAGGTTCCTAACCTCACCATCATCATAATATGTAAGTGGAGGATGCAACTTTGCAATAAAACAATATTGTCATATTTTTTGAATTTCACTCAAAATTTGTAGGTTAACCCCTACGAAAATATTGAGTTTTTCTTTAACTGGAGCTTATACTCTTTAGTGTTGTTTAAAAATATTTAACCACATTCTACATTTGTATTAATGTATTCTAAACTATCTTTAAGGTACACTTACATCATTCTAATTTTTAACAATTAATTTAGTTTAAATTCATATACTTCTTAAATAAGTGGAAACACTATTAAATCACAATTATCTAAAGAAACGGAGACAACAAAGGTTCCTAACCTCTTTGACCATCTTAATATGTATGTGAGGATGCAACTATGCAATAAAACAATATTATCATATTTTTTGAATTTCACTCAAAATTTGAAGGTTAACCCCTACTAAAATTTTGAGTTTTTCGTTAACTGGAGCTTATACTCTTTAGTGTTGTTTAAAAATATTTAACCACATTCTACATTTTTATTAATGTATTCTAAACTATCTCTCAAGGTACACTTACATCATTCTAATTTTTAACAATTAATTTAGTTTAAATTCATATACTGCTTAAATAAGTGGACTAAACACTATTAAATCACTATTATCTAAAGAAACGGAGACAACAAAGGTTCCTAACCTCTTTGACCATCATAATATGTAAGTGGAGGATGCAACTATGCAATAAAACAATATTGTCATATTTTTTGAATTTCACTCAAAATTTGTAGGTTAACCCCTACGAAAATATTGAGTTTTTCTAAGGAGCTTATACTTTTAGTGTTGTTTAAAAATATTTAACCACATTCTACATTTGTATTAATGTATTCTAAACTATCTTTCAAGGTACATATTACATCATTCTAATTTTTAAAAATTAATTTAGTTTAAATTCATATACTTCTTAAATAAGTGGAAACACTATTAAATCACTATTATCTAAAGAAACGGAGACAACAAAGGTTCCTAACCTCTTTGACCATCATAATATGTAAGTGGAGGATGCAACTATGCAATAAAACAATATTGTCATATTTTTGAATTTCACTCAAAATTTGTAGGTTAACCCTCACAAAATATGAGTTTTTCTTTAACTGAAGCTTATACTCTTTAGTGTTGTTGAAAAATATTTAACCACATTCTACATTTTTATTAATGTATTCTAAACTATCTCTCAAGGTACACTTACATCATTCTAATTTTTAACAATTAATTTAGTTTAAATTCATATACTCAATAATTATGGACTAAACACTATTAAATCACTATATTCAGAAACAGGAGACAACAAAGGTTCTAACCCTTGACCATCATAATATGTAAGTGGAGGATGCAACTATGCAATAAAACAATATTGTCATATATTTTGAATTTCACTCAAAATTTGTATTAACCCCTACAAAAATATTGAGTTTTTCAGTTAATGGAGCTTATACTCTTTAGTGTTGTTTAAAATATTTAACCACATTCTACATTTGTATTAATGTATTCTAAACTATCTTTCAAGGTACATTTACATCATTCTAATTTTTAACAATTAATTTTAGTTTAAAATCATATAATTAAATCACTATTATCTAAAGAAACGGAGACAACAAAGGTTCCTAACCTCTTTGACCATCATAATATGTAAGTAGGATGCAACTATGCAATAAAACAATATTGTCATATTTTTTGAATTTCACTCAAAATTTGTGTTAACCCTCATTTTAAAAAATATCATGTTTTTCAGCATACCTTTAGTGTTGTTTAAAAATATTTAACCACATTCTACATTTGTATTAATGTATTCTAAACTATCTTTCAAGGTACATTTACATCATTCTAATTTTTAACAATTAATTTAGTTTAAATTCATATATAATGCTTAAATAAGTGGACAAACACTATTAAATCACTATTATCTAGAAACGGAGACAACAAAGGTTCCTAACCTCTTGACCATCATAATATGTAAGTGGAGGATGCAACTATGCAAACAATATTGTCATATTTTTGAATTTCACTCAAAATTTGTAGGTTAACCCCACGAAAATATTGAGTTTTTTCTTTAACTGAGCTTATACCTTTAGTGTTGTTTAAAAATATTTAACCACATTCTACATTTTATTAATGTATTCTAAACTATCTTTCAAGGTACACTTACATCATTCTAATTTTTAACAATTAATTTAGTTTAAATTCATATACTTTTAAATAAGGAAACACTATTAAATCACTATTATCTAAAGAAACGAAGACAACAAAGGTTCCTAACCTCTTTGACCATCATAATATGTAAGTGGAGGATGCAACTATGCAATAAAACAATATTGTCATATTTTGAATTTCACTCAAAATTTGTAGGTTAACCCTACTAAAATATTGAGTTTTTCTTTAATGGAGCTTATACTTTTTAGTGTTGTTTAAAAATATTTAACCACATTCTACATTTGTATTAATGTATTCTAAACTATCTTCATACTATCATTCTAATTTTTAACAATTAATTTTGTTTAAATAATATACTTCTTAAATAAGTGGACTAAACACTATTAAATCACTATTATCTAAAGAAACGGAGACAACAAAGGTTCCTAACCTCTTTGACCATCATAATATGTAAGTGGAGGATGCACTATGCAATAAAACAATATTTGTCATAGAATTTCACAAAATGGCCCTTAACTCAGGAAGTTCCCTATTAAAAATATTTAACCACATTCTACATTTGTATTAATGTATTCTAAACTATCTCTCAAGGCACTTACATCATTCTAATTTTTAACAATTAATTTAGTTTAAATTCATATACTGCTTAAATAAGTGGACTAAACACTATTAAATCACTATTATCTAAAGAAACGGAGACAACAAAGGTTCCTAACCTCTTTGACCATCATAATATGTAAGTGGAGGATGCAACTATGCAATAAAACAATATTGTCATATTTTTTGAATTTCACTCAAAATTTGTAGGTTAACCCTACTCTAAAATATTGAGTTTTTTTTTCATTAACTTGCTTATACTTTTAGTGTTGTTTAAAAATATTTAACCACATTCTACATTTGTATTAATGTATTCTAAACTATCTTTCAAGGTACACTTACATCATTCTAATTTTTAAAAATTAATTTAGTTTAAAACTTTAAATAAGTACTAAAACACTATTAAATCACTATTATCTAAAGAAACGGAGACAACAAAGGTTCCTAACCTCTTTGACCATCATAATATGGTGGAGGATGCAACTATGCAATAAAACAATATTTCATATTTTGAATTTCACTCAAAAAAGGTTAACTCCACAAATATTGAGCTTAATGATTGATATTTTATGTTTTAAAAATTTTAATTAAATCATTCTACATTTGTATTAATGTATTCTAAACTATCTTTCAAGGTACATTTACATCATTCTAATTTTTAACAATTAATTTAGTTTAAATTCATATAACGCTTAAATAAGTGGACTAAACACTATTAAATCACTATTATCTTAAGAAACGGAGACAACAAAGGTTCCTAACCTCTTTGACCATCATAATATGTAAGTGATGATACTATGCAATAAAACAATATTTTCATATTTTGAATTTCACTCAAAATTTGTAACCTCACCTAAAAAAATATTGAGTTTTTTCGTTAACTGAGCTTATACTCTTTAGTGTTGTTTAAAATATTTAACCACATTCTACATTTGTATTAATGTATTCTAAACTATCTTTCAAGGTACATTTACATCATTCTAATTTTAACAATTAATTTAGTTTAAATTCATATACTGCTTAAATAAGTGGATTAAACACTATTAAATCACTATTATCTAAGAAACGGAGACAACAAAGGTTCCTAACCTCTTTGACCATCATAATATGTAAGTGGAGGATGCAACTATGCAATAAAACAATATTGTCATATTTTTTGAATTTCACTCAAAATTTGTGTTAACCCTACTAAAAATATTGAGTTTTCCTTACCTAGCTTATACTCTTTATGTTTAAAAATATTTAACCACATTCTACATTTGTATTAATGTATTCTAAACTATCTTTCAAGGTACATTTACGTCATTCTAATTTTTAACAATTAATTTAGTTTAAATTCATATACTGCTTAAATAAGTGGATTAAACACTATTAAATCACTATTATCTAAAGAAACGGAGACACAACAAAGGTTCCTAACCTCTTTTGATCATAATATGTAAGTGGAGGATGCAACTATGCAATAAAACAATACAAATTTTTTCATTTCTCTAAATAACCCCACAAAATATTGATCCTGAGCTTATACTCTTTAGTGTTGTTTAAAAATATAACCACATTCTGTTTTAATTAATGTATTCAAACAATCTTCAAGTCACATACAAATTTTAATTTTAACAATTAATTTAGTTTAAATTCATATAATGCTTAAATAAGTGGATTAAACACTATTAAATCACTATTATCTTAAGAAACGGAGACAACAAAGGTTCCTAACCCTTTGACCATCATAATGTAAGTGGAGAGGCAACTATGCAATAAAAAATATTGTCATATTTTTGAATTTCACTCAAAATTTGTAGGTTAACCCCTATTTAAAATATTGAGTTTTTCGTTAACTGAGCTTATACTCTTTAGTGTTGTTTAAAAATATTTAACCACATTCTACATTTGTATTAATGTATTCTAAACTATCTTTCAAGGTACATTTACATCATTCTAATTTTAACAATTAATTTAGTTTAAATTCATATACTGCTTAAATAAGTGGATAAACACTATTAAATCACTATTATCTAAAGAAACGGAGACAACAAAGGTTCCTAACCTCAATCATCATATATGTAGGATGCAACTATGCAATAAAACAATATTGTCATATTTTGAATTTCACTCAAAATTTGAAGTTAACCCACTTAAAATATTGAGTTTTTCTTTAACTGAGCTTATACTCTTTAGTGTTGTTTAAAAATATTTAACCACATTCTACATTTGTATTAATGTATTCTAAACTATCTTTCAAGGTACATTTACATCATTCTAAATTTTAACAATTAATTTAGTTTTAAATCATATACTGCTTAAATAAGTGGATTAAACACTATTAAATCACTATTATCTTAAGAAACGGAGACAACAAAGGTTCCTAACCTCTTTGACCATCATAATAAGTAAGTGGAGGATGCAACTATGCAATAAAACAATATTGTCATATTTTTTGAATTTCACTCAAAATTTGTAGGTTAACCCCTACGAAAATATTGAGTTTTCAATGAGCTTATACTCTTAAGTGTTGTTTAAAAATATTTAACCACATTCTACATTTGTAATAATCTATTCAAATCTATCTTTCAAGGTTCATTTACGTCATTCAAATTTTAACAATTAATTTAGTTTAAATTCATATATCCTTAAATAAGGAACAACTATTAAATCACTATTATCTAAAGAAACGGAGACAACAAAGGTTCCTAACCTCTTTGACCATCATAATAAGTAAGTGGAGGATGCAACTATGCAATAAAACAATATTGTCATATTTTGAATTTCACTCAAAATTTGTGTTAACCCCTACGAAAATATTGAGTTTTTCTTTAACTGAGCTTATACTCTTGTTGTTTAAAATATTTAACCACATTCTACATTTTATTAATGTATTCTAAACTATCTTTCAAGGTACACTTACATCATTCTAATTTTTAACAATTAATTTAGTTTAAATTCATATACTTTTAAATAAGTGGACTAAACACTATTAAATCACTATTATCTAAAGAAACGGAGACAACAAAGGTTCCTAACCTCTTTGACCATCATAATATGTAAGTGGAGGATGCAACTTTGCAATAAAACAATATTGTCATATTTTTTGAATTTCACTCAAAATTTTAGGTTAACCCCACGAAAATATTGAGTTTTTTCTTAATGGAGCTTATACTCTTTTAGTGTTGTTTAAAAATATTTAACCACATTCTACATTTGTATTAATGTATTCTAAACTATCTTTCAAGGTACATTTACATCATTCTAATTTTAACAATTAATTTAGTTTAAATTCATATAATGCTTAAATAAGTGGACTAAACACTATTAAATCACTATTATCTAAAGAAACGGAGACAACAAAGGTTCCTAACCTCTTGACCATCATAATATGTAAGTGGAGGATGCAACTATGCAATAAAACAATATTGTCATATTTTTGAATTTCACTCAAAATTTGTAGGTTAACCCTACTAAAATTTTGAATTTTCGTTAACTGAGCTTATACTCTTAGTGTTGTTTAAAAATATTTAACCACATTCTACATTTGTATTAATGTATTCTAAACTATCTTTCAAGGTACATTTACATCATTCTAATTTTTAACAATTAATTTAGTTTAAATTCATATACTGCTTAAATAAGTGGACTAAACACTATTAATCACTATTATCTAAAGAAACGGAGACAACAAAGGTTCCTAACCTCTTTGACCATCATAATATGTAAGTGGAGGATGCAACTATGCAATAAAACAATATTGTCATATTTTTGAATTTCACTCAAAATTTGTAGGTTAACCCTACAAAAAATATGAGTTTTTCTTTAACTGAGCTTATACTCTTTAGTGTTGTTTAAAAATATTTAACCACATTCTACATTTGTATTAATGTATTCTAAACTATCTTTCAAGGTACACTTACATCATTCTATTTTTAACAATTAATTTAGTTTAAATTCATATACCGCTTAAATAAGTGGACTAAACACTATTAAATCACTATTATCTAAAGAAACGGAGACAACAAAGGTTCCTAACCTCTTTGACCATCATAATATGTAAGTGGAGGATGCAACTATGCAATAAAACAATATTGTCATATTTTTGAATTTCACTCAAAATTTGTAATAACTCAAAATATTGAGTTTTTTCGTTAACTGAGCATACTTTAGTGTTGTTTAAAAATATTTAACCACATTCTACATTTGTATTAATGTATTCTAAACTATCTTTCAAGGTACATTTACATCATTCTAATTTTAACAATTAATTTAGTTTAAATTCATATACTGCTTAAATAAGTACTAAACACTATAAATCACATTATTATCTAAAGAAACGGAGACAACAAAGGTTCCTAACCTCTTTGACATCATCATAATATGTAAGTGGAGGATGCAACTATGCAATAAAACAATATTGTCATATTTTTGAATTTCACTCAAAATTTGTAGGTTAACCCCTACAAAAATATTGAGTTTTAATCTGAGCTTATACTCTTAGTGTTGTTTAAAAATATTTAACCACATTCTACATTTGTATTAATGTATTCTAAACTATCTTTCAAGGTACACTTACATCATTCTAATTTTAACAATTAATTTAGTTTAAATTCATATACTGCTTAAATAAGTGGACTAAACACTATTAAATCACTATTATCTAAAGAAACGGAGACAACAAAGGTTCCTAACCTTTTGACCATCATAATATGTAAGTGGAGGATGCAACTATGCATAAAACAATATTGTCATATTTTTTGAATTTCACTCAAAATTTGTAGGTTAACCTCTACAAAATATTGAGTTTTTCGTTAACTGAGCTTATACTCTTAGTGTTGTTTAAAAATATTTAACCACATTCTACATTTGTATTAATGTATTCTAAACTATCTTTCAAGGTACATTACATCATTCTAATTTTAACAATTAATTTAGTTTAAATTCATATACTGCTTAAATAAACTTTTATTATTATCTAAAGAAACGAGACAACAAAGGTTCCTAACCCTTTGACCATCATAATATGTAAGTGGAGGATGCAACTATGCAATAAAACAATATTGTCATATTTTTTGAATTTCACTCAAAATTTGTAGGTTAACCCTACTTAAAATATTGAGTTTTCAAGCATCTAGTGTTGTTTAAAAATATTTAACCACATTCTACATTTGTATTAATGTATTCTAAACTATCTTTCAAGGTACATTTACGTCATTCTAATTTTAACAATTAATTTAGTTTAAAATCATATAATGCTTAAATAAGTGGATTAAACACTATTAAATCACTATTATCTAAAGAAACGGAGACAACAAAGGTTCCTAACCTCTTTGACCATCATAATATGTAAGTGGAGGATGCAACTTTGCAATAAAACAATATTGTCATATTTTTGAATTTCACTCAAAATTTGTAGGTTAACCCCTTTAAAATATTGAGTTTTTTCTTAATTGGAGCTTATACTTTTAGTTGTTGTTTAAAAATATTTAACCACATTCTACATTTTTATTAATGTATTCTAAACTATCTTTTAAGGTACACTTACATCATTCTAATTTTTAAAAATTAATTTAGTTTAAATTCATATACTTCTTAAATAAGTGGAAACACTATTAAATCACTATTATCTAAAGAAACGAGACAAAGGTTCCTAACCTTTGACCATCATAATATGTAAGTGGAGGATGCAACTATGCAATAAAACAATATTGTCATATTTTTGAATTTCACTCAAAATTTGTACGTTAACCCCTACGAAAATATTGAGTTTTTCTTTAACTGAAGCTTATACTCTTTAGTGTTGTTGAAAAATATTTAACCACATTCTACATTTTTATTAATGTATTCTAAACTATCTCTCAAGGTACACTTACATCATTCTAATTTTTAACAATTAATTTAGTTTAAATTCATATACTGCTTAAATAAGTGGACTAAACACTATTAAATCACTATTATCTAAAGAAACGGAGAACAAAGGTTCTAACCTCTTTGACCATCATAATATGTAAGTGGAGGATGCAACTATGCAATAAAACAATATTGTCATATATTTTGAATTTCAAAATTTGTAGGTTCCCTACTTAAAATATTTAACCACATTCTACATTTTATTAATGTATTCTAAACTATCTTTCAAGTACACTTACATCATTCTAATTTTTAACAATTAATTTAGTTTAAATTCATATACTGCTTAAATAAGTGGACTAAAAATATTAAATCACTATTATCTAAAGAAACGGAGACAACAAAGGTTCCTAACCTCTTTGAACATCATAATATGTAAGTGGAGGATGCATGCAATAAAAACAATATTGTCATATTTTTTTGAATTTCACTCAAAATTTGTAGGTTAACCCCTACTAAAATATTGAGTTTTTTCATTAATGGAGCTTATACTCTTTAGTTGTTTAAAAATATTTAACCACATTTCTACATTTGTATTAATGTATTCTAAACTATCTTTCAAGGTACATTTACATCATTCTAATTTTAACAATTAATTTAGTTTAAATTCATATACTGCTTAAATAAGTGGACTAAACACTATTAAATCACTATTATCTAAAGAAACGAGACAACAAAGGTTCCTAACCTCTTTGACCATCATAATATAAGTGGAGGATGCAACTATGCAATAAAACAATATTTGTATATTTTTGAATTTCACTCAAAATTGTAGGTTAACCCCTACGAAAATATTGAGTTTTTTTCGTTAACTGGAGCTTATACTCTTTAGTGTTGTTTAAAAATATTTAACCACATTCTACATTTGTATTAATGTATTCTAAACTATCTTTCAAGGTACATTTACATCATTCTAATTTTAACAATTAATTTAGTTTAAAATCATATACTGCTTAAATAAGTGGAGTAAACACTATTAAATCACTATTATCTTAAGAAACGGAGACAACAAAGGTTCCTAACCTCTTTGACCATCATAATATGTAAGTGGAGGATGCAACTATGCAATAAAACAATATTGTCATATTTTTTGAATTTCACTCAAAATTTGTAGGTTAACCCCTACGAAAATATTGAGTTTTTCGTTAACTGGAGCTTATACTCTTTAGTGTTGTTTAAAAATATTTAACCACATTCTACATTTGTATTAATGTATTCTAAACTATCTTTCAAGGTACATTTACATCATTCTAATTTTAACAATTAATTTAGTTTAAATTCATATATGCTTAAATAAGTGGATAAACACTATTAAATCACTATTATCTAAAGAAAGGAGACAACAAAGGTTCCTAACCTCTTTGACCATCATAATATGTAAGTGGAGGATGCAACTATGCAATAAAACAATATTGTCATATTTTTGAATTTCACTCAAAATTTGTAGGTTAACCTCATTTAAAAAATATTGAGTTTTCCTAATGAGCTTATACTCTTTAGTGTTGTTTAAAATATTTAACCACATTCTACATTTGTATTAATGTATTCTAAACTATCTTTCAAGGTACATACATCATTCTAAATTTTAACAATTAATTTAGTTTAAATTCATATACTTCTTAAATAAGTGGATTAAACACTATTAAATCACTATTATCTAAAGAAACGGAGACAACAAAGGTTCCTAACCTCTTTCATCATAATATGTAAGGAGGATGCAACTATGCAATAAAACAATATTGTCATATTTTTGAATTTCACTCAAAATTTGTAGGTTAACCCTACTTAAAATATTGAGTTTTCATTAACTGAGCTTATACTCAGTGTTTTTAAAAATATTTAACCACATTCTACATTTGTATTAATGTATTCTAAACTATCTTTCAAGGTACATTTACATCATTCTAATTTTTAACAATTAATTTAGTTTAAATTCATATACGCTTAAATAAGTGGATTAAACACTATTAAATCACTATTATCTGAAACGGAGACAACAAAGGTTCCTAACTTTGACCATCATAATAAGTGGAGGATGCAACTATGCAATAAAACAATATTGTCATATTTTTTGAATTTCACTCAAAATTGTAGGTTAACCCTACTTAAAATATTGAGTTTTCTTAATCTAGCTTATACTTTAGTGTTGTTTAAAAATATTTAACCACATTCTACATTTGTATTAATGTATTCTAAACTATCTTAGGTAGGTTTATTACATCATTCTAATTTTAACAATTAATTTAGTTTAAATTCATATAATCGCTAAATAAGTGGACTAAACACTATTAAATCACTATTATCTAAAGAAACGGAGACAACAAAGGTTCCTAACCTCTTTTGACCATCATAATATGTAAGGAGGATGCAACTATGCAATAAAACAATATTGTCATATTTTTTGAATTTCACTCAAAATTTGTAGGTTAACCCCTCACAAAATATTGAGTTTTCTTTAAATGGAGCTTATACTCTTTAGTGTTGTTTAAAATATTTAACCACATTCTACATTTGTATTAATGTATTCTAAACTATCTTTCAAGGTACACTTACATCATTCTAATTTTTAACAATTAATTTAGTTTAAACATATACTTAAATAAGTAAACACTATTAAATCACTATTATCTAAAGAAACGGAGACAACAAAGGTTCCTAACCCTTTGACCATCATAATATGTAAGTGGAGGATGCAACTATGCAATAAAACAATATATTGTATATTTTTTGAATTTCACTCAAAATTTGTAGGTTAACCCTACTTAAAATATTGAGTTTTCTTTTAACTGAGCTTATACTTTAGTGTTGTTTAAAAATATTTAACCACATTCTACATTTGTATTAATGTATTCTAAACTATCTTTCAAGGTACACTTACATCATTCTAATTTTTAACAATTAATTTAGTTTAAACATATAAGCTTAAATAAGGACTAAACACTATTAATCACTATTATCTAAAGAAACGAGACAAAAAGGTTCCTAACCTCATAATATGTAAGTGGAGGATGCAACTATGCATAAAACAATATTGTCATATTTTTTGAATTTCACTCAAAATTTGTAGGTTAACCCCTACGAAAATATTGAGTTTTTAATCTGAGCTTATACTTTTGTTGTTTAAAAATATTTAACCACATTCTACATTTGTATTAATGTATTCTAAACTATCTTTCAAGGTAATACACATCATTCTAATTTTTAACAATTAATTTAGTTTAAATTCATATAATGCTTAAATAAGTGGACTAAACACTATTAAATCACTATTATCTAAAGAAACGGAGACAACAGGTTCCTAACCTCTTTGACCATCATAATATGTAAGTGGAGGATGCAACTATGCAATAAAACAATATTGTCATATTTTTTGAATTTCACTCAAAATTTGTAGGTTAACCCCTACTAAAAATATTGAATTTTTGTTAACTGAGCTTATACTCTTTAGTGTTGTTTAAAAATATTTAACCACATTCTACATTTGTATTAATGTATTCTAAACTATCTTGGTACATTTACATCATTTAATTTTAACAATTAATTTAGTTTAAATTCATACTGCTTAAATAAGTGGACTAAACACTATTAAATCACTATTATCTAAAGAAACGGAGACAACAAAGGTTCCTAACCTCTTTGACCATCATAATATGTAAGTGGAGGATGCAACTATGCAATAAAACAATAT
Source organism: Brassica nigra (assembly GCA_016432835.1). Classification (NCBI taxonomy): domain Eukaryota; kingdom Viridiplantae; phylum Streptophyta; class Magnoliopsida; order Brassicales; family Brassicaceae; genus Brassica; species Brassica nigra. The sequence continues at coordinate 17,667 of JAEACV010000114.1, forward strand.
TCATATATTTTTGAATTTCACTCAAAATTTGTAGGTTAACCCTACAAAATATTGAGTTTTCTTTAACTGAGCTTATACTTTTAGTGTTGTTTAAAAATATTTAACCACATTCTACATTTGTATTAATGTATTCTAAACTATCTTTCAAGGTACACTTACATCATTCTAATTTTAACAATTAATTTAGTTTAAATTCATATACCTAAATAAGTGGACTAAACACTAAATCACTATTATCTAAAGAAACGGAGACAACAAAGGTTCCTAACCTCTTTGACCATCATAATATGTAAGTGGAGGATGCAACTATGCAATAAAACAATATTGTCATATTTTTGAATTTCACTCAATTTTAGGTTAACCCCTACAAAAAATATGAGTTTTTCGTTAACTGGAGCTTATACTCTTGTTGTTTAAAAATATTTAACCACATTCTACATTTGTATTAATGTATTCTAAACTATCTTTCAAGGTACATTTACATCATTCTAATTTTTAACAATTAATTTAGTTTAAATTCATATATATCTTAAATAAGTGGACTAAACACTATAAATCACTATTATCTAAAGAAACGGACAACAAAGGTTCCTAACCTCACCATCATAATATGTAAGTGGAGGATGCAACTATGCAATAAAACAATATTGTCATATTTTTGAATTTCACTCAAAATTTGTAGGTTAACCCCTACAAAAATATTGAGTTTTTTTCTTTAACTGAACTTATACTCTTTAGTGTTGTTTAAAATATTTAACCACATTCTACATTTTTATTAATGTATTCTAAACTATCTTTCAAGGTACACTTACATCATTCTAATTTTAACAATTAATTTAGTTTAAATTCATAATCTTAAAATAAGTGGACTAAACACTATTAAATCACTATTATCTAAAGAAAGGGAGACAACAAAGGTTCCTAACCTCTTTGACCATCATAATATGTAAGTGGAGGATGCAACTATGCAATAAAACAATATTGTCATTTTTTTGAATTTCACTCAAAATTTGTAGGTTAACCCCTACAAAAATATGAGTTTTCAATAACTAGAGCTTATACTCTTTAGTGTTGTTTTAAAATATTTAACCACATTCTACATTTGTATTAATGTATTCTAAACTATCTTTCAAGGTACATTACATCATTCTAATTTTTAACAATTAATTTAGTTTAAATTCATATATACCTATTTAAACACTATTATCTAGAAACTAGACAAACAGACCTCCAACTCTTTGACCATCATAATATATAAGTGGAGGATGCAACTATGCAATAAAACAATATTGTCATATATTTTGAATTTCACTCAAAATTTGTAGTTAACCCCTACTAAAAAATATTTTGTTTTCGTTAATTTAGTGTTGTTTAAAAATATTTAACCACATTCTAAATTTGTATTAATGTATTCTAAACTATCTTTCAAGGTACATTTACATCATTCTAATTTTAACAATTAATTTAGTTTAAATTCATATAATGCTTAAATAAGTGGATAAACACTATTAAATCACATTAAGAGAACGGAGACAACAAAGGTTCCTAACCTCTTTGACCATCATAATATGTAAGTGGAGGATGCAACTATGCAATAAACAATATTGTCATATTTTTTGAATTTCACTCAAAATTTGTAGGTTAACCCCTACAAAAATATTGAGTTTTTTTAATTTGAGCTTATACTCTTTAGTGTTGTTTAAAAATATTTAACCACATTCTACATTTGTATTAATGTATTCTAAACTATCTTTCAAGGTACACTTCATCATTCTAATAAAATTAATTTAGTTTAAATTCATATACTGCTTAAATAAGTGGTAAACACTATAAATCACTATTATCTAAAGAAACGACAACAAAGTTCCTAACCTCTTTGACCATCATAATATGTAAGTGGAGGATGCAACTATGCAATAAAACAATATCATATTTTTGAATTTCACTCAAAATTTGTAGTTAACCCTACTAAAAATATTGAGTTTTTTCTTTAACTGAAGCTTATACTTTAGTGTTGTTTAAAAATATTTAACCACATTCTACATTTGTATTAATGTATTCTAAACTATCTTTCAAGGTACATTTACATCATTCTAATTTTTAACAATTAATTTAGTAAATTCATATACTGCTTAAATAAGTGGACTAAACACTATTAAATCACTATTATCTAAAGAAACGGAGACAAAGGTTCCTAACCTCTTTGACCATCATAATATGTAAGTGGAGGATGCAATATACATAAATAAAACAATATTGTCATATATTTTGAATTTCATCTAAAATTTGTAGGTTCCTACTTAAAAATATTTAACCACATTCTACATTTTGTATTAATGTATTTAAACTATCTCAAGGTACACTTACATCATTCTAATTTTTTAAATTAATTTAGTTTAAATTCATATATCGCTAAATAAGTGGACTTAACACTATTAAATCACTATTATCTAAAGAAACGGAGACAACAAAGGTTCCTAACCTTTTGACCATCATAATATGTAAGTGGAGGATGCAACTATGCATAAAACAATATTGTCATATTTTTGAATTTCACTCAAAATTTGTAGGTTAACCCTACTTAAATAAATGTTTTTTTCATTAATTGGAGCTTATACTCTTTTGTTTTAAAAAATATTTAACCACATTCTACATTTGTATTAATGTATTCTAAACTCTTTCAAGGTTTATTACATTCATTCTATTTTTAAAATTAATTTAGTTTAAATTCATATACTTAAATAAGTGACTAAACACTATTAAATCACTATTATCTAAAGAAACGGAGACAACAAAGTTCCTAACCTCTCTTTACCATCATAATATGTAAGTGGATGCAACTATGCAATAAAACAATATTGTCATATTTTTGAATTTCACTCAAAATTTGTAGGTTAACCCCTACTAAATATTGAGTTTTTCTTAACTCCTAAGAGCTTATACTCTTTAGTGTTGTTTAAAATATTTAACCACATTCTACATTTGTATTAATGTATTCTAAACTATCTTTCAAGGTACATTTACATCATTCTAATTTTAACAATTAATTTAGTTTAAATTCATATACTGCTTAAATAAGTGGATTAAACACTATAAATCACTATTATCTAAGAAACGGAGACAACAAAGGTTCCTAACCCTTTGACCATCATAATATGTAAGTGGAGGATGCAACTATGCAATAAAACAATATTGTCATATTTTTGAATTTCACTCAAAATTTGTAGTTAACCCTCTAAAAAATATTGAGTTTTTCGTTAACTGAGCTTATACTCTTTAGTGTTGTTTAAAATATTTAACCACATTCTACATTTGTATTAATGTATTCTAAACTATCTTTCAAGGTACATTTACATCATTCTAATTTTAACAATTAATTTAGTTTAAATTCATATACTCGCTTAAATAAGTGGACTAAACACTATTAAATCACTATTATCTAAAGAAACGGAGACAAAAAGGTTCCTAACCTCTTTGACCATCATAATATGTAAGGAGGATGCAACTATGCAATAAAACAATATTGTCATATTTTTTGAATTTCACTCAAAATTTGTAGGTTAACCCCTACTTAAAAATATTGAGTTTTCCTTTAACTGAGCTTATACTCTTTGTTGTTTAAAAATATTTAACCACATTCTACATTTGTATTAATGTATTCTAAACTATCTTTCAAGGTACATTTATCATTCAAATTTTAACAATTAATTTAGTTTAAATTCATATACGCTTAAATAAGTGATTAAACACTATTAAATCACTATTATCTAAGAAAACGGAGACAACAAAGGTTCCTAACCTCTTTGACCATCATAATATGTAAGTGGAGGATGCAATATGCAATAAAACAATATTGTCATATTTTTGAATTTCACTCAAAATTTGTAGGTTAACCCCAAAAATATTGAGTTTTTCATTAACTTGAGCTTATACTTTTAGTGTTGTTTAAAAATATTTAACCACATTCTACATTAATGTATTCTAAACTATCTTTCTGTACATTTACATCATTCTAATTTTTAACAATTAATTTAGTTTAAATTCATATACTGCTTAAATAAGTGGACTAAACACTATTAAATCACTATTATCTAAGAAACGGAGACAACAAAGGTTCCTAACCTCTTGACCATCATAATATGTAAGTGGAGGATGCAACTATGCAAAACAATATTGTCATATTTTTTGAATTTCACTCAAAATTTGTAGGTTAACCCCTACTTAAAATATGAGTTTTTTCGTTAACCTGAGCTTATACTCTTTAGTGTTGTTTAAAAATATTTAACCACATTCTACATTTGTATTAATGTATTCTAAACTATCTTTCAAGGTTCATTTTCATTCTAATTTTAACAATTAATTTAGTTTAAATTCATATTTGCTTAAATAAGTGGACTAAACACTATTAAATCACTATTATCTAAAGAAACGGAGACAACAAAGGTCCTAACCTCTTGACCATCATAATATGTAAGTGGAGGATGCAACTATGCAATAAAACAATATTGTCATATTTTTTTGAATTTCACTCAAAATTTGTAGGTTAACCCCACTTAAAAAATATGAGTTTTTTTTTAACTGAGCTTATACTTTTAGTGTTGTTTAAAATATTTAACCACATTCTACATTTGTTTAATGTATTCTAAACTATCTTTCAAGGTACATTTACATCATTCTAATTTTTAACAATTAATTTAGTTTAAATTCATATACTGCTTAAATAAGTGACTAAACACTATAAATCACTATTATCTAAGAAACGGAGACAACAAAGGTTCCTAACCTCTTTGACCATCATAATATGTAAGTGGAGGATGCAACTATGCAATAAAACAATATTGTCATATTTTTTGAATTTCACTCAAAATTTGTAGGTTAACCCCTACTAAAATATATGAGTTTTCGTTAACTGAGCTTATACTCTTAGTGTTGTTTAAAATATTTAACCACATTCTACATTTGTATTAATGTATTCTAAACTATCTTTCAAGGTACATTTACATAATTCTTTTTTTAACAATTAATTTAGTTTAAATTCATATACTTAAATAAGGACTAAACACTATTAAATCACTATTATCTAAAGAAACGGAGACAACAAAGGTTCCTAACCTCGACCATCATATGTAAGGAGGATGCAACTATGCAATAAAAAACAATATTGTCATATTTTTTGAATTTCACTCAAAATTTGTAGTTAACCCCTACTAAAAATATTGAGTTTTTCGTTAACTGAGCTTATACTCTTTAGTGTTGTTTAAAAATATTTAACCACATTCTACATTTGTATAATGTATTCTAAACTATCTTCAAACATTTACATCATTCTAATTTTAACAATTAATTTAGTTTAAATTCATATACGCTTAAATAAGTGGATCACTATTAAATCACTTTATATCTAAAGAAACGGAGACAACAAAGGTTCCTAACCTCTTTGACCATCATAATATGTAGTGGAGGATGCAACTATGCAATAAAACAATATTGTCATATTTTGAATTTCACTCAAAATTTGTAGGTTAACCCCTACTAAAAAATTGAGTTTTCTTTAACTGAGCTTATACTCTTTAGTGTTGTTTAAAAATATTTAACCACATTCTACATTTGTATTAATGTATTCTAAACTATCTTTCAAGGTACATTTACATCATTCTAATTTTTAACAATTAATTTAGTTTAAATTCATATACTTTAAATAAGTGGACTAAACACTATTAAATCACTATTATCTTAAGAAACGAGACAACAAAGGTTCCTAACCTCTTGACCATCATCATAATATGTAAGGAGGATGCAACTATGCAATAAAAAAACAATATTCATATTTTTGAATTTCACTCAAAATTTGTAGGTTAACCCCTACTTAAAAAATATTGTTTTTTTTAACTCGAGCTTATACTCTTTAGTGTTGTTTAATATTTAACCATATTCTACATTGTATTAATGTATTCTAAACTATCTTTCAAGGTACATTTACATCATTCTAATTTTAACAATTAATTTAGTTTAAATTCATATACTGCTTAAATAAGTGACTAAACACTATTAAATCACTATTATTCTAAGAAACGAGACAAAAAGGTTCCTAACCTCTTTGACCATCATAATATGTAAGTGGAGGATGCAAATATGCAATAATAGTCATATATTTTGAATTTCACTCAAAATTTGTGTTAACCCCTACTAAAATATTGAGTTTTTTCGTTAACCTGAGCTTATACTCTTTAGTGTTGTTTAAAAATATTTAACCACATTCTCTACATTTGTATTAATGTATTCTAAACTATCTTCAAGGTACATTTACATCATTCTAATTTTAACAATTAATTTAGTTTAAATTCATATCGCTTAAATAAGTGGATAAACACTATTAAATCACTATTATCTAAAGAAAGGAGACAACAAAGGTTCCTAACCTCTTTGACCATCATATATATGTAAGTGGAGGATGCAACTATGCAATAAAACAATATTGTCATATTTTTGAATTTCACTCAAAATTTGTAGGTTAACCCTACTTAAAATATATTGAGTTTTCTTAACTGAGCTTATAATTTTGTGTTGTTTAAAAATATTTAACCACATTCTACATTTGTATTAATGTATTCTAAACTATCTTTCAAGGTCATTTACATCATTCTAATTTTTAACAATTAATTTAGTTTAAATTCATATACTTTTAAATAAGTGGATTAAAACACTATTAAATCACTATTATCTAAAGAAACGGAGACAACAAAGGTTCCTAACCTCTTTGACCATCATAATATGTAAGGGAGGATGCAATAATATTGTCATTGCCTTAAATTCCCACAAAATTATGAGTTTCCTTAACAGCTTATATTCTTAAGTGTGTTTAAAAATATTTAACCACATTCTACATTTGTATTAATGTATTCTAAACTATCTTTCAAGGTACATTTACATCATTCTAATTTTTAACAATTAATTTAGTTTAAATTCATATACTGCTTAAATAAAGTGGACTAAACACTATAAATCACTATTATCTAAAGAACGGAGACAACAAAGGTTCCTAACCTCTTTGACCATCATAATATGTAAGTGGAGGATGCAAATGCAATAAAACAATATTGTTATATTTTTGAATTTCACTCAAAATTTGTAGGTTAACCCCTCATTAAAAATATTGAGTTTTTTTTTTCATTAACTGAAGCTTATACTTTTAGTGTTGTTTAAAAATATTTAACCACATTCTACATTTGTATTAATGTATTCTAAACTATCTTTCAAGGTACATTTACATCATTCTAATTTTTAACAATTAATTTAGTTTAAATTCATATACCGCTAAATAAGTGGATACACTATTAAATCACTATTATCTAAAGAACGGAGACAACAAAGGTTCCTAACCTCTTTGACCATCATAATATGTAAGTGGAGGATGCAACTATGCAATAAAACAATATTGTCATATTTTTGAATTTCACTCAAAATTTGTAGGTTAACCCTACTTAAAATATTGAGTTTTTCTTTAACTAGAGCTTATAACTTTGTTGTTTAAAAATATTTAACCACATTCTACATTTGTATTAATGTATTCTAAACTATCTTTCAAGGTACATTTACATCATTCTAATTTTTAACAATTAATTTAGTTTAAATTCATATACTCTTAAATAAGTGGATTAAACACTATTAAATCACTATTATCTAAAGAAAGGAGACAACAAAGGTTCCTAACCCTTTGACCATCATAATATGTAAGTGGAGGATGCAACTATGCAATAAAACAATATTGTCATATTTTTTGAATTTCACTCAAAATTTGTAGGTTAACCCCTACGAAAATATTGAGTTTTCCTTTTCTAGCTTATTCTTTAGTGTTGTTTTAAAATATTTAACCACATTCTACATTTGTATTAATGTATTCTAAACTATCTTTCAAGGTACATTTACATCATTCTAATTTTTAACAATTAATTTAGTTTAAATTCATATACTGCTTAAATTAGTGGACTAAACACTATTAAATCACTATTATCTAAAGAAACGGAGACAACAAAGGTTCCTAACCTCTTTGACCATCATAATATGTAAGTGGAGGATGCAACTATGCAAAAAAAACAATATTATCATATTTTTTGAATTTCACTCAAAAATTTGGTTAACCCTCTAAAAATATATTGAGTTTTTCTATTAACTGAGCTTATACTCTTTAGTGTTGTTTAAAATATATTTAACCACATTCTACATTTGTATTAATGTATTCTAAACTATCTTTCAAGGTACACTTACATCATTCTAATTTTTAACAATTAATTTAGTTTAAAATCATATACTGCTTAAATAAGTGGATTAAACACTATTAAATCACTATTATCTAAAGAAACGGAGACAACAAAGGTTCCTAACCTCTTTGACCATCATAATATGTAAGTGGAGGATGCAACTATGCAATAAAACAATATTGTCATATTTTTTTGAATTTCACTCAAAATTGTAGTGTTAACCCCTACTAAAAATATTGAGTTTTTCAAGTTAACCTGAATATACTCTTTAGTGTTGTTTAAAAATATTTAACCACATTCTACATTTGTATTAATGTATTCTAAACTATCTTCGGTTCATTTACATCATTCTAATTTTAACAATTAATTTAGTTTAAATTCATAATGCTTAAATAAGGATAAACACTATTAAATCACTATTATCTAAAGAAACGGAGACAACAAAGGTCCTAACCTCTTTGACCATCATAATATGTAAGTGGAGGATGCAACTATGCAATAAAACAATATTGTCATATTTTGAATTTCACTCAAAATTTGTAGGTTAACCCTACTTAAAATATTGATTTTCGTTAACTGAGGAATACTTTTAGTGTTGTTTAAAAATATTTAACCACATTCTACATTTGTATTAATGTTTCTAAACTATCTTTCAAGGTACATTTACATCATTCAATTTTAACAATTAATTTAGTTTAAATTCATATACTTCTTAAATGTGGATTAAACACTATAAATCACTATTATCTAAAGAAACGGAGACAACAAAGGTTCCTAACCTCTTTGACCATCATAATATGTAAGTGGAGGACAACTATGAAACAATATTGTCATATTTTTGAATTTCACTCAAAATTTGTAGGTTAACCCCTACTTAAAAATATTGGTTTTTCATTAACTCGAGCTTATACTTTTAGTGTTGTTTAAAATATTTAACCACATTCTACATTTGTATTAATGTATTCTAAACTATCTTTCAAGGTACATTTAATCATTCTAATTTTAACAATTAATTTAGTTTAAATTCATATAACTTAAATAAGTGGACTAAACACTATAAAATCACTATTATTCAGTGAAGAGACAACAAACCCTACCTCTTGACCATCATAATATGTAAGTGGAGGATGCAACTATGCAATAAAACAATATTGTCATATTTTTGAATTTTCACTCAAAATTTGTAGGTTAACCCCTACTTAAAATATTTAAAGCTTTTTTAACTAGAGCTTATACTTTTAGTGTTGTTTAAAAATATTTAACCACATTCATTTGTATTAATGTATTCTAAACTATCTTTCAATCACTACCATTCAAATTTTAACAATTAATTTAGTTTAAATTCATATACTGCTTAAATAAGTGGATTAAACACTATTAAATCACTATTATCTAAAGAAACGGAGACAACAAAGGTTCCTAACCTCTTGACCATCATAATATGTAGTGGAGGATGCAACTATGCAATAAAACAATATTGTCATATTTTTTGAATTTCACTCAAAATTTGTAGGTTAACCCCTACTAAAAATATTGAGTTTCCTTAACTGAGCTTATACTCTTTAGTGTTGTTTAAAAATATTTAACCACATTCTACATTTGTATTAATGTATTCTAAACTATCTTTCAAGGTACATTTTCATTCTAATTTTAACAATTAATTTAGTTTAAATTCATATACTTCTTAAATAAGGATTAAACACTATTAAATCACTATTATCTAAAGAAAAGAGACAACAAAGGTTCCTAACCTCTTGACCATCATAATATGTAAGTGGAGGATGCAACTGCAATAAAACAATATTGTCATATTTTTTGAATTTCACTCAAAATTTGTAGGTTAACCCCTACTAAAAATATTTGGTTTTTTTCACTCGAGCTTATACTCTGTTTAATAACAACATTCTACATTTGTATTAATGTATTCTAAACTATCTTTCAAGGTACATTTACATTCATTTTAATTTTAACAATTAATTTAGTTTAAATCATATACCTTAAATAAGTGGATTAAACACTATTAAATCACTATTATCTAAGAACGGAGACAACAAAGGTTCCTAACCTCTTTGACCATCATAATATGTAAGTGGAGGATGCAAACAATAAAACAATATTGTCATATTTTTTGAATTTCACTCAAAATTTAAGGTTAACCCCACTAAAAATATTGATTTTCGTTAACCTGAGCTTATACTTTATGTTGTGTTTAAAAATATTTAACCACATTCTACATTTGTATTAATGTATTCTAAACTATCTTTCAAGGTACATTTACATCATTCTAATTTTAACAATTAATTTAGTTTAAATCATAATGCTTAAATAAGTGGATTAAACACTATTAAATCACTATTATCAGAAACGGAGACAACAAAGGTTCCTAACCTCTTTGACCATCATAATATGTAAGTGGAGGATGCAACTATGCAAAATAAACAATATTATATTTTTTTGAATTTCTAAAATGTAGGTTAACCCTACTTAAAATATTGAGTTTTTCTTTAATCGAGCTTATAATTTTTTTTGTTGTTTAAAAATATTTAACCACATTCTACATTTGTATTAATGTATTCTAAACTATCTTTCAAGGTACATTACATCTCTAATTTTTAACAATTAATTTAGTTTAAATTCATATACTCTTAAATAAGTGGATTAAACACTATTAAATCACTATTATCTAAAGAAACGGAGACAACAAAGGTTCCTAACCTCTTTGACCATCATAATATGTAAGTGGAGGATGCAACTATGCAATAACAATATTTTAATTTCACTCAAAATTTGTAGGTTAACCCCTAAATATTGTTTTTTCATTAACTGAAGCTTATACTTTTAGTGTTGTTTAAAAATATTTAACCACATTCTACATTTGTATTAATGTATTCTAAACTATCTTTCAAGGTACATTTATCATTCTAATTTTTAACAATTAATTTAGTTTAAATTCATATACTGCTTAAATAAGTGGACTAAACACTATAAATCACTATTATCTAAAGAAACGAGAGAAACAAAGGTTCCTAACCCTTGACCATCATATATATGTAAGTGGAGGATGCAACTATGCAAAAACAATATTGTCATATTTTTTGAATTTCACTCAAAATTTGTAGGTTAACCCCCCTACAAAATATTGAGTTTTCTTTAACTGAGAACTTATACTCTTTTAGTGTTGTTTAAAAATATTTAACCACATTCTACATTTGTATTAATGTATTCTAAACTATCTTTCAAGGTCATTTACATCATTCAAATTTTAACAATTAATTTAGTTTAAATTCATATAATTTTTAAATAAGTGGATTAACACTATAAATCACTATTATCTAAAGAAACGGAGACAACAAAGGTTCCTAACCTCTTTGACCATCATAATATGTAAGTGGAGGATGCAACTATGCAATAAAACAATATTGTCATATTTTGAATTTCACTCAAAATTTGTAGGTTAACCCTACTTAAAATATTGAGTTTTCCTTTAACTAGAGCTTATACTTTTAGTGTTGTTTAAAATATTTAACCACATTCTACATTTGTATTAATGTATTCTAAACTATCTTTCAAGGTTCACATTCAAATTTTTAACAATTAATTTAGTTTAAATTCATATACTTTTAAATAAGTGGACTAAACACTATTAAATCACTATTATCTAAAGAAAAGAGAGAAACAAAGGTTCTACCCTTTGACCATCATAATATGTAAGTGGAGGATGCAACTATGCAATAAAACAATATTGTCATATTTTTTTGAATTTCACTCAAAATTTGTGTTAACCCTCTTTAAAATATTGAGTTTTCAATAATGAATTTATTATACTTTAGTGTTGTTTAAAAATATTTAAACATTCTACATTTGTATTAATGTATTCTAAACTATCTTTCAAGGTACATTTACATCATTCTAATTTTTAACAATTAATTTAGTTTAAATTCATATAACGCTTAAATAAGTGGATTAAACACTATTAAATCACTATTATCAAGAAACGGAGACAACAAAGGTTCCTAACCTCTTTGACCATCATAATATGTAAGTGGAGGATGCAACTATGCAATAAAACAATATTGTCATTTTTTTGAATTTCACTCAAAATTTGTAGGTTAACCCCTACAAAATATTGAGTTTCAAGTTAACTCGAGCTTATACTCTTTTAAGTTGTTTTAAAAATATTTAACCACATTCTACATTTGTATTAATGTATTCTAAACTATCTTTCAGGTACATTTACATCATTCTAATTTTAACAATTAATTTAGTTTAAATTCATATACCTTAAATAAGTGGATCAAAATTAAAATCACTATTATCTAAAGAAACGGAGACAACAAAGGTTCCTAACCTCTTTGACCATCATAATATGTAAGTGGAGGATGCAACTATGCAATAAAACAATATTGTCATATTTTTGAATTTCACTCAAAATTTGTAGGTTAACCCTACTTAAAATATTCTTTAACTATAGAGCTTATACTTTTTAAGGTTTAAAAATATTTAACCACATTCTACATTTGTATTAATGTATTCTAAACTATCTTTCAAGGTACACTTACATCATTCTAAATTTTAAAAATTAATTTAGTTTAAATTCATATACTCCTTAAATAAGTGGATTAACACTATTAAATCACTATTATCTAAAGAAACGGAGACAAAAGGTTCCTAACCTCTTTGACCATCATAATATGTAAGTGGAGGATGCAACTATGCAATAAAACAATACATATTTTGAATTTCACTCAAAATTTGTACGTTAACCCCTACGAAAATATTGAGTTTTTCATAACTGAAGCTTATACTCTTTAATGTTGTTTAAAAATATTTAACCACGTTCTACATTTGTGTTAATGTATTCTAAACTATCTTTCAAGGTACATTTACATCATTCTAATTTTAACAATTAATTTAGTTTAAATTCATATACTGCTTAAATAAGTGGACTAAACACTATAAATCACTATTATCTAAAGAAACGGAGACAACAAAGGTTCCTAACTCTTTGACCATCATAATATGTAAGTGGAGGATGCAACTATGCAATAAACCAATATTGTCATATTTTTTGAATTTCACTCAAAATTTGTAGGTTAACCCCTACTAAAAAATATTGAGTTTTCCTTTAACTAGAGCTTATACTTTTAGTGTTTTTAAAAATATTTAACCACATTCTACATTTGTATTAATGTATTCTAAACTATTTTCAAGGTACATTTACATCATTCAAATTTTAACAATTAATTTAGTTTAAATTCATATTTTAAATAAGTGGATTAAACACATCACTATTATCTAAAGAAACGGAGACAACAAAGGTTCCTAACCTCTTTGACCATCATAATATGTAAGGGAGGATGCAACTATGCAATAAAACAATATTGTCATATTTTTGAATTTCACTCAAAATTTGTAGTTAACCCTACTTAAAAATATTGAGTTTTCGTTAACTGGAGCTTATACTTTTAGTGTTGTTTAAAAATATTTAACCACATTCTACATTTGTATTAATGTATTCTAAACTATCTTTCAAGGTACATTTACATCATTCTAATTTTTAACAATTAATTTAGTTTAAATTCATATTCTTAAATAAGTGGATTAAACACTATTAATCACTATTATTCAGAAACGGAGACAACAAAGGTTCCTAACCTCTTGACCATCATAATATGTAAGTGGAGGATGCAACTATGCAATAAAACAATATTGTCATATTTTTGAATTTCACTCAAAATTTGTAGGTTAACCCCTACTTAAAATATTGAGTTTTCTTTAATTGGAGCTTATACTCTTTAGTGTTGTTTAAAAATATTTAACCACATTCTACATTTGTATTAATGTATTCTAAACTATCTTTCAAGTTCATTTACATCATTCAACAATTTAGTTTTAAATCATATAACGCTTAAATAAGTGATTAAACACTATTAAATCACTATTATCTAAAGAAACGGAGACAACAAAGGTTCCTAACCTCTTTGACCATCATAATATGTAAGGAGGATGCAACTATGCAATAAAACAATATTGTCATATTTTTTGAATTTCACTCAAAATTTGTAGGTTAACTCTAAAATATTGAGTTTTCTTTACTGAGCTTATACTCTTTTAGTGTTGTTTAAAAATATTTAACCACATTCTACATTTGTATTAATGTATTCTAAACTATCTTTCAAGGTACATTTACATCATTCTAATTTTTAACAATTAATTTAGTTTAAATTCATATAACGCTTAAATAAGTGGATTAAACACTATTAAATCACTATTATCTAAGAAACGGAGACAACAAAGGTTCCTAACCTCTTGACCATCATAATATGTAAGTGGAGGATGCAACTATGCAATAAAACAACAATATTTTTTTGAATTTCCTCAAAATTTGTGGTTAACCCCTCAATGTTTTAACTCGAGCTTATACTTTAGTGTTGTTTAAAATATTTAACCACATTCTACATTTGTATTAATGTATTCTAAACTATCTTTCAAGGTCTACTTATCATTCTAATTTTAACAATTAATTTAGTTTAAATCATATACTGCTTAAATAAGTGGATTAAACACTATTAAATCACTATTATCTAAAGAAACGGAGACAACAAAGGTTCCTAACCTCTTTGACCATCATAATATGTAAGTGGAGGATGCAACTATGCAATAAAACAATATTGTCATATTTTTGAATTTCACTCAAAATTTGTAGGTGTTACCCTACTTAAAATATTGAGCTAACGAGCTTATACTCTTTAGTGTTGTTTAAAAATATTTAACCACATTCTACATTTGTATTAATGTATTCTAAACTATCTTTCAAGGTACATTTACATCATTCTAATTTTAACAATTAATTTAGTTTAAATTCATACTGCTTAAATAAGTGGATTAAACCTTAAAATCAATTATCTAAAGAAAGGAGACAACAAAGGTTCCTAACCTCTTGACCATCATATATATATGTAAGTGGAGGATGCAACTATGCAATAAAACAATATTGTCATATTTTTTGAATTTCACTCAAAATTTGTAGGTTAACCCCTACTAAAAAATATTGAGTTTTCCTTTAACTGGAGCTTATACTTTTGTTGTTTAAAAATATTTAACCACATTCTACATTTGTATTAATGTATTCTAAACTATCTTTCAAGGTACATTTACATCATTCTAATTTTTAACAATTAATTTAGTTTAAATTCATATACTTTTAAATGTGGATTAAACACTATTAAATCACTATTATCTAAAGAAACGGAGACAACAAAGTTCCTAACCTCTGACCATCATCATAATATGTAAGTGGAGGATGCAACTATGCAATAAAACAATATTGTCATATTTTTGAATTTCACTCAAAATTTGTAGGTTAACCCCAAAATATTGAGTTTTCCTTTACTAGAGCTTATACTCTTTAGTGTTGTTTAAAAATATTTAACCACATTCTACATTTGTATTAATGTATTCTAAACTATCTTTCAAGTATTCACATTCTAATTTTTAACAATTAATTTAGTTTAAATTCATATACTGCTTAAATAAGTGGATACAAATAAAAATCACTTATTCAGAAACGGAGACAACAAAGGTTCCTAACCTCTTTGACCATCATAATATGTAAGTGGAGGATGCAACTATGCAAAACAATATTGTCATATTTTTTGAATTTCACTCAAAATTTGTGTTAACCCTAATAAAATATTGATTTTTCTTATTAACTTGAGCTTATACTCTTTAGTGTTGTTTAAAAATATTTAACCACATTCTACATTTGTATTAATGTATTCTAAACTATCTTTCAAGGTACATTTACATCATTCTAATTTTAACAATTATTAATTTAGTTTAAATCATATAATCGCTAAATAAGTGGATTAAACACTATTAAATCACTATTATCTAAGAAACGGAGACAACAAAGGTTCCTAACCTCTTTGACCATCATAATATGTAAGTGGAGGATGCAACTATGCAATAAAACAATATTGTCATATTTTTTGAATTTCACTCAAAATTTGTAGGTTAACCCCTACGAAAATATTGAGTTTTTCTTTAATTGAGCTTATATTCTTAAGTGTTGTTTAAAAATATTTAACCACATTCTACATTTGTATAATGTATTCTAAACTATCTTTCAAGGTACATTTACATAATTTTAATTAAAATTAATTTAGTTTAAATTCATATACTTTAAATAAGTGATTAACACTATTAAATCACTATTATCTAAAGAAACGGAGACAACAAAGGTTCCTAACCTCTTTGACCATCATAATATGTAAGTGGAGGATGCAACTATGCAATAAAACAATATTGTCATATTTTAATTTCACTCAAAATTTGTAGGTTAACCCCTACTTAAAAATATCTCTTTAACTGAGCTTATACTTTTAAGTTGTTTAAAAATATTTAACCACATTCTACATTTGTATTAATGTATTCTAAACTATCTTTCAAGGTACATTTACATCATTCTAATTTTAACAATTAATTTAGTTTAAATTCATATATACTCTTAAATAAGTGGATTAAACACTATTAAATCACTATCTAAAGAAAAGAGACAACAAAGGTTCCTAACCTCTTTGACCATCATAATATGTAAGTGGAGGATGCAACTATGCAATAAAACAATATTGTCATATTTTTTGAATTTCACTTAAAATTTGTAGGTTAACCCCTACGAAAATATTGAGTTTTCTTTAACTGGAGCTTATACTCTTTAGTGTTGTTTAAAAATATTTAACCACATTCTACATTTGTATTAATGTATTCTAAACTATCTTTCAAGGTACATTTACATCATTCTAATTTTTAACAATTAATTTAGTTTAAATTCATATACTGCTTAAATAAGTGGATTAAACACTATCAAATCACTATTATCTTAAGAAACGGAGACAACAAAGGTTCCTAACCTCTTTGACCATCATAATATGTAAGTGGAGGATGCAACTATGCAAAAAAAAACAATATTATCATATTTTTTGAATTTCACTCAAAAATTGTTAACCCCACTAAAATATTGAGTTTTTTTCATTAATTGAAGCTTATACTCTTTAGTGTTGTTTAAAAATATTTAACCACATTCTACATTTGTATTAATGTATTCTAAACTATCTTTCAAGGTTCATTTACGTCATTCAAATTTTAACAATTAATTTAGTTTAAATCATATATTGCTTAAATAAGTGGATTAAACACTATTAAATCACTATTATCTAAAGAAACGGAGACAACAAAGGTTCCTAACCTCTTTGACCATCATAATATGTAAGTGGAGGATGCAACTATGCAATAAAACAATATTGTCATATTTTTTGAATTTCACTCAAAATTTGTAGGTTAACCCCTACTAAAAAATATTGAAGTTTTCTGCTAACTGCTACTCTTTAGTGTTGTTTAAAAATATTTAACCACATTCTACATTTGTATTAATGTATTCTAAACTATCTTTCAAGGTACATTTACATCATTCTAATTTTAACAATTAATTTAGTTTAAATTCATATAATTAAATAAGTGGATAAAACACTATTAAACTAAAAGGAGAAAAAAGGTTCCTAACCCTTTGACCATCATATATATGTAAGTGGAGGATGCAACTATGCAATAAAACAATATTGTCATATTTTTGAATTTCACTCAAAATTTGTAGGTTAACCCCTACGAAAATATTGAGTTTTCCTTAACTGAGCTTATACTCTTAAGTGTTTTAAAAATATTTAACCACATTCTACATTTGTATTAATGTATTCTAAACTATCTTTCAAGGTACATTACATCATTCATTTTAACAATTAATTTAGTTTAAATCATATACTCTTAAATAAGTGATTAAACACTATAAATCACTATTATCTAAAGAAACGGAGACAACAAAGGTTCCTAACCTCTTTGACCATCATAATATGTAAGTGGAGGATGCAACTATGCAATAAAACAATATTGTCATATTTTGAATTTCACTCAAAATTTGTGTTAACCCCTACAAAATATTGAGTTTTCTTTACTTCAGAGCTTATAATTTTTAGTGTTGTTTAAAATATTTAACCACATTCTACATTTGTATTAATGTATTCTAAACTATCTTTCATACTACATCATTCATTTTAACAATTAATTTAGTTTAAATTCATATACTGCTTAAATGTGGATTAAACACTATTAAATCACTATTATCTAAGAAAAGGAGACAACAAAGGTTCCTAACCTCTTTGACCATCATAATATGTTGGAGAGGATGAATGCATGCAAAACAATATTGTCATATTTTTTGAATTTCACTCAAAATTTGTAGGTTAACCCTACTTAAAATATTGAGTTTTTTCATTAACTGAGCTTATACTTTAGTGTTGTTTAAAAATATTTAACCACATTCTACATTTGTATTAATGTATTCTAAACTATCAAGTACATTATCATTCTAATTTTTTAACAATTAATTTAGTTTAAATTCATATACCTTAAATAAGTGGATTAACACTATTAAATCACTATTATCTAAGAAACGGAGACAACAAAGGTTCCTAACCTCTTTGACCATCATAATATGTAAGTGGAGGATGCAACTATGCAATAAAACAATATTGTCATATTTTTTGAATTTCACTCAAAATTTGTAGGTTACCCTACTTAAAAAATATGAGTTTTTTCGCTAACCTGAGCTTATACTCTTTAGTGTTGTTTAAAAATATTTAACCACATTCTACATTTGTATTAATGTATTCTAAACTATCTTTCAAGGTACATTTACATCATTTAATTTTTAACAATTAATTTAGTTTAAATTCATATACTACTTAAATAAGGATAACACTATTAAATCATTATTATCTAAAGAAACAGAGACAACAATGGTTCCTAACCTCTTTGACCATCATAATATCTATGCAATAAAACAATATTGTCATATTTTTTTAATTTCACTCAAAATTTGTAGGTTAACCCCTACTTAAAAATATTGAGTTTTCTCTTTAACTAGAAGCTTATACCTTTAGTGTTGTTTAAAAATATTTAACCATTCTATTTGTATTAATGTATTCTAAACTATCTTTCAAGGTACACTTACATCATTCTAATTTTTAACAATTAATTTAGTTTAAATTCATATACTTCTTAAATAAGTGGATAAACACTATTAAATCACTATTATCTAAAGAAACGGAGACTACAAAGGTTCCTAACTTCTTTGACCATCATAATATGTAAGTGGAGGATGCAACTATGCAATAAAACAATATTGTCATATTTTTGAATTTCACTCAAAATTTGTAGGTTAACCCTACTTAAAATATTGAGTTTCCTTTACTAGAGTTTTTATACTTTTGTGTTGTTTAAAAATATTTAACCACATTCTACATTTGTATTAATGTATTCTAAACTATCTTTCAAGGTTCATTTACATCATTCAAATTTTTAACAATTAATTTAGTTTAAAATCATATACTGCTTAAATAAGTGGATTAAACACTATTAAATCACTATTATCTAAAGAAACGAGACAACAAAGGTTCCTAACCTCTTTGATCATCATATATGTGGGAGGATGCAACTATGCAATAAAACAATATTGTCATATTTTTTGAATTTCACTCAAAATTTGTAGGTTAACCCCTACTTAAAATATTGAGTTTTTTCATTAACTCGAGCTTATACTCTTTTGTTGTTTAAAAATATTTAACCACATTCTACATTTGTATTAATGTATTCTAAACTATCTTTCAAGGTACATTTACATCATTCAATTTTTAACAATTAATTTAGTTTAAATTCATATATCTTAAATAAGGGATTAAACACTATTAAATCACTATTATCTAAGAAACGGAGACAACAAAGGTTCCTAACCTCTTTGACCATCATAATATGTAAGTGGAGGATGCAACTATGCAATAAAACAATATTGTCATATTTTTTGAATTTCACTCAAAATTTGTAGGTTAACCCCTACTAAAAATATTGAGTTTTTCTTTAACTGGAGCTTATACTCTTTAGTGTTGTTTAAAAATATTTAACCACATTCTACATTTGTATTAATGTATTCTAAACTATCTTTCAAGGTACATTACATCATTCTAATTTTAACAATTAATTTAGTTTAAATTCATATACTGCTTAAATAAGTGATTAAACACTATTAAATCACTATTATCTAAAGAAGGAGACAACAAAGGTTCCTAACCCTTTGACCATCATAATATGTAAGTGGAGGATGCAACTATGCAATAAAACAATATTGTCATATTTTTGAATTTCACTCAAAATAGTTAACCCTACTTAAAATATTGAGTTTTCCTTTAACTTGAGCTTATACTCTTTAGTGTTGTTTAAAAATATTTAACCACATTCTACATTTGTATTAATGTATTCTAAACTATCTTTCAAGGTACATTTACATCATTCTAATTTTAACAATTAATTTAGTTTAAATTCATATACTCTTAAATAAGTGGATTAAAACATAAATCACTTATTATCTAAAAAGGAGACAACAAAGGTTCCTAACCTCTTTGACCATCATAATATGTAAGTGGAGGATGCAACTATGCAATAAAACAATATTGTCATATTTTTGAATTTCACTCAAAATTTGTAGGTTAACCCCTACTAAAATATTGAGTTTTCTTTACTAGAGCTTATACTTTTAGTGTTGTTTAAAATATTTAACCACATTCTACATTTGTATTAATGTATTCTAAACTATCTTTCAAGGTACATTTACATCATTCTAATTTTTAACAATTAATTTAGTTTAAATTCATATACTGCTTAAATAAGTGGATTAAACACTATTAAATCACTATTATTCTCTAAGAAACAGAGACAACAAAGGTTCCTAACCTCTTTGACCATCATAATATGTAAGTGGAGGATGCAACTATGCAATAAAACAATATTGTCATATTTTTTGAATTTCACTCAAAATTTGTGTTAACCCTACGAAAATATGAGTTTTTTCATTAACTTGAGCTTATACTCTTTAGTGTTGTTTAAAAATATTTAACACATTCTACATTTGTATTAATGTATTCTAAACTATCTTTCAAGGTACATTTACATCATTCTAATTTTTAACAATTAATTTAGTTTAAATTCATATACGCTTAAATAAGTGGATTAAACACTATTAAATCACTATTATCTAAGAAACGAGACAACAAAGGTTCCTAACCTCTTTGACCATCATAATATGTAAGTGGAGGATGCAATATGCAATAAAACAATATTGTCATATTTTTTGAATTTCACTCAAAATTTGTAGGTTAACCCCTACTAAAAATATTGAGTTTTCGTTAACTGAGCTTATACTCTTTAGTGTTGTTTAAAATATTTAACCACATTCTACATTTGTATTAATGTATTCTAAACTATCTTTCAAGGTTCATTTACATCATTTAATTTTTTAACAATTAATTTAGTTTAAATTCATACCGCTTAAATAAGTGGATTAACACTATTAAATCACTATTATCTAAAGAAACGGAGACAACAAAGGTTCCTAACCTCTTTGACCATCATAATATGTAAGTGGAGGATGCAACTATGCAATAAAACAATATTGTCATATTTTTTGAATTTCACTCAAAATTTGTAGGTTAACCCCACTGAAAATATTGAGTTTTCTTTAACTGAGCTTATACTCTTTTAGTTGTTTAAAAATATTTAACCACATTCTACATTTGTATTAATGTATTCTAAACTATCTTTCAAGGTACATTTACATCATTCTAATTTTTAACAATTAATTTAGTTTAAATTCATATATTTTAAATAAGGATTAAACACTATTAAATCACTATTATCTAAGAAACGGAGACAACAAAGGTTCCTAACCTCTTGACCATCATAATATGTAAGTGGAGGATGCAACTATGCAATAAAACAATATTGTCATATTTTTTGAATTTCACTCAAAATTTGTAGGTTAACCCCTACAAAATATTGAAGTTTCTTTACTAGAGCTTATACTCTTTAGTGTTGTTTAAAAATATTTAACCACATTCTACATTTGTATTAATGTATTCTAAACTATCTTTCAAGGTACATTTACATCATTCTAATTTTTAACAATTAATTTAGTTTAAATTCATATACGCTTAAATAAGTGGATTAAACACTATTAAATCACTATTATCTAAGAAACGGAGACAACAAAGGTTCCTAACCTCTTTGACCATCATAATATGTAAGTGGAGGATGCAACTATGCAATAAAACAATATTGTCATATTTTGAATTTCACTAAATTTGTAGGTTAACCCCACTAAAAAATATTGAGTTTTTTTCATTAACTGAGCTTATACTCTAGTGTTGTTTAAAATATTTAACCACATTCTACATTTTGTATTAATGTATTCTAAACTATCTTTCAAGGTTCATTACCATTCTAATTTTTAACAATTAATTTAGTTTTAAATCATATACTGCTTAAATAAGTGGATTAAACACTATTAAATCACTATTATCTAAGAAACGGAGACAACAAAGGTTCCTAACCTCTTTGACCATCATAATATGTAAGTGGAGGATGCAACTATGCAATAAAACAATATTGTCATATTTTTTAATTTCACTCAAAATTTGTAGGTTAACCCCTACTAAAAAATATTGAGTTTTTTCAAGTTAACTGGAGCTTATACTCTTTAGTGTTGTTTAAAAATATTTAACCACATTCTCATTTGTATTAATGTATTCTAAACTATCTTTCAAGGTACATTTACATCATTCTAAATTTTAACAATTAATTTAGTTTAAATTCATATACTGCTTAAATAAGTGGATTACTATTAAATCACTATTATCTAAAGAAACTGGAGACAACAAAGGTTCCTAACCTCTTGACCATCATAATATGTAAGTGGAGGATGCAACTATGCAATAAAACAATATTGTCATATTTTTTTGAATTTCACTCAAAATTTGTAGGTTAACCCCTACTTAAAATATTGAAGTTTTCCTTTAATGGAGCTTATACTCTTTAGTGTTGTTTAAAAATATTTAACCACATTCTACATTTGTATTAATGTATTCTAAACTATCTTTCAAGGTACATTTACATCATTCTAATTTTTAACAATTAATTTAGTTTAAATTCATATATTGCTTAAATAAGTGATTAAACACTATTAAATCACTATTATCTAAAGAAACGGAGACAACAAAGGTTCCTAACCTCTTTGACCATCATATGTAAGAGGATGCAACTATGCAATAAAACAATATTGTCATTTTTGAATTTCACTCAAAATTTGTAGGTTAACCCCTTAAATAAGAGTTTTCCTTTACTAAAGCTTATACTCTTTAGTTGTTGTTTAAAAATATTTAACCACATTCTATTAATTATGTATTTAAACTATCTTTCAAGGTTCATTTACATCATTCTAATTTTTAACAATTAATTTAGTTTAAATTCATATATCGCTTAAATAAGTGGACTAAACACTATTAAATCACTATTATCTAGAAACGGAGACAACAAAGGTTCCTAACCTCTTTGACCATCATAATATGTAAGTGGAGGATGCAACTATGCAATAAAACAATATTGTCATATTTTTTGAATTTCACTCAAAATTTGTAGGTTAACCCCACTAAAATATTGAGTTTTTTTTCATTAACTCGAATTATACTCTTTAGTGTTGTTTAAAAATATTTAACCACATTCTACATTTGTATTAATGTATTCTAAACTATCTTTCAAGTTCATTTCATCATTTAACAATTAATTTAGTTTAAATTCATATATCTTAAATAAGTGGATTAAACACTATTAAATCACTATTATCTAAGAAACGGAGACAACAAAGGTTCCTAACCTCTTTGACCATCATAATATGTAAGTGCGGATGCAACTATGCAATATAACAATATTGTCATATTTTTTGAATTTCACTCAAAATTTGTAGGTTAACCCCTTTAAAATATTAATTTTAGTTTTTTCGTTAACTGAGTTATACTCTTTAGTGTTGTTTAAAATATTTAACCACATTCACCATAAATGTATTCTAAACTATCTTCAAGGTTCATTTACATCATTCTAATTTTTAACAATTAATTTAGTTTAAATTCATATACTGCTTAAATAAGGACTAAATATAAAAACTATTATCTAGAGAAAGAGACAACAAAGGTTCCTAACCCTTTGACCATCATAATATGTAAGTGGAGGATGCAACATGCAATAAAACAATATTGTCATATTTTTGAATTTCACTCAAAATTTGTAGGTTAACCCCTACTAAAAATATCGAAGCTCTTTAACTGATTTATACTTTTTGTTGTTTAAAAATATTTAACCACATTCTACATTTGTATTAATGTATTCTAAACTATCTTTCAAGGTTCATTTACATCATTCTAATTTTTAACAATTAATTTAGTTTAAATTCATATACTT
This sequence comes from Brassica nigra, assembly GCA_016432835.1. Lineage (NCBI taxonomy): Eukaryota > Viridiplantae > Streptophyta > Magnoliopsida > Brassicales > Brassicaceae > Brassica > Brassica nigra. The sequence goes on from JAEACV010000114.1 coordinate 42,317, forward strand.
CTTAAATAAGTGGATTAAAACTATTAAAATCACTATTATCTAAAGAAAAGGAGACAACAAAGGCCTAACCTTTTGACCATCATAATATGTAAGTGGAGGATGCAAACTATGCATAAAACAATATTGTCATATTTTTTGAATTTCACTCAAAATTTGTAGGTTAACCCTTAAAATAATATTTTAGTTTTCCCTTTACTAGAGCTTATACTCTTTAGTGTTGTTTAAAAATATTTAACCACATTCTACATTTGTATTAATGTATTCTAAACTATCTTTCGTTCATTTACATCATTCTAATTTTTAACAATTAATTTAGTTTAAATTCATATACTATAAGGATTAAACACTATTAAATCACTATTATCTAAGAAACGGAGACAACAAAGGTTCCTAACCTTTGACCATCATATGTAGTGTGGATGCAACTATGCAATAAAACAATATTGTCATATTTTTTGAATTTCACTCAAAATTTGTAGGTTAACCCCTACTAAAAATTATTGAGTTTTTCATTAACTGAGCTTATACTCTTAGTGTTTAAAAATATTTAACCACATTCTATTTGTTTATATTAAACTATCTTTCAAGGTCATTTACATCATTCAAATTCTTTTTTAACAATTAATTTAGTTTAAATTCATATACCTTAAATAAGTGGATTAAACACTATTAAATCACTATTATCTGAGAAACGGAGACAACAAAGGTTCCTAACCTCTTGACCATCATAATATGTAAGTGGAGGATGCAACTATGCAATAAAACAATATTGTCATATTTTTGAATTTCACTCAAAATTTGTAGGTTAACCCCTACTAAAAATATCGAAGTTTTTTCTTAACTGAGCTTACTCTTTAGTGTTGTTTAAAATATTTAACCACATTCTACATTTGTATTAATGTATTCTAAACTATCTTTCAAGGTTCATTTACATCATTCTAATTTTAACAATTAATTTAGTTTAAATTCATATACTGCTTAAATAAGGATAAACACTATTAAATCACTATTATCTAAAGAAACGGAGACAACAAAGGTTCCTAACTTTGACCATCATAATATAAGTGGAGGATGCAACTATGCAATAAAACAATATTGTCATATTTTTGAATTTCACTCAAAATTTGTAGTTAACCCTCCTTAAAATATGAGTTTTCCTTTAACTGAGCTTATACTCTTTAGTGTTGTTTAAAAATATTTAACCACATTCTACATTTGTATTAATGTATTCTAAACTATCTTTCAAGGTTCATTACTAACAATTAATTTAGTTTAAATTCATATACTTAAATAAGTTAATAAAACTATTAAATCACTATTATCTAAAGAAACGGAGACAACAAAGGTTCCTAACCTCTTTGACCATCATAATATGTAAGTGGAGGATGCAACTATGCAATAAAACAATATGTCATTTTTTAACAATTTGTAGGTTAACCCTACTGAAAATAAAGCCTTTTACTGTACTTATACTCTTTTAGTGTTGTTAAAAAATATTTAACCACATTCTACATTTGTATTAATGTATTCTAAACTATCTTTCAAGGTTCATTTACATCATTCTAATTTTTAACAATTAATTTAGTTTAAAATCATATATCGCTTAAATAAGGACAACAATATTAAATCACTATTATCTAAGAAAAGGAGACAACAAAGGTTCCTAACCTCTTTGACCATCATAATATGTAAGTGGAGGATGCAACTATGCAATAAAACAATATTGTCATATTTTTTGAATTTCACTCAAAATTTGTAGGTTAACCCCTACTAAAATATGATGTTTTTCGTTAACTGAGCTTATACTCTTTGTGTTGTTTTAAAAAATATTTAACCACATTCTACATTTGTATTAATGTATTCTAAACTATCTTTCAAGGTCTTCATCATTCTAATTTTTAACAATTAATTTAGTTTAAATTCATATATGCTTAAATGTGTATTTAACCAACACTAAAAACACTATTCTAAAGAAACGAGACAACAAAGGTTCCTAACCTCGACCATCATAATATGTAAGTGGAGGATGCAACTATGCAATAAAACAATATTGTCATATTTTTTGAATTTCACTCAAAATTTGTAGGTTAACCCCTACTAAAAATATTGAAGTTTTTCGTTAACCTGAGCTATACTTTAGTGTTGTTTAAAAATATTTAACCACTTTCATTTGTATTAATGTATTCTAAATCTATCTTTCAGGTTCATTTACTTAATTTAATTTAACAATTAATTTAGTTTAAATTCATAAACTTTAAATAATGGAACAACATTAAATCACTATTATCTAAAGAAACGGAGACAACAAAGGTTCCTAACCTCTTTGACCATCATAATATGTAAGTGGAGGATGCAACTATGCAATAAAACAATATTGTCATATTTTTGAATTTCACTCAAATTTGTAGGTTAACCCCTACTTAATATTGAGTTTTTCTTTAACTGAGCTTATACTCTTTAGTGTTGTTTAAAATATTTAACCACATTCTACATTTGTATTAATGTATTCTAAACTATCTTTCAAGGTTCATTTACCATTCAAATTTTAACAATTAATTTAGTTTAAAATCATATACTCTTAATGGATTAAACACTATTAAATCACTATTATCTAAAGAAACGGAGACAACAAAGGTTCCTAACCTCTTTGAATATCATCATAATATGTAAGTGGAGGATGCAACTATGCAATAAAACAATATTGTCATATTTTTTTGAATTTCACTCAAAATTTGTAGGTTAAACCTACTTAAAATATTGAGTTTTCTCTTAACTAGAGCTTATACTTTTAGTGTTGTTTAAAAATATTTAACCACATTCTACATTTGTATTAATGTATTCTAAACTATCTTTCAAGGTTCATTTACATCATTCTAATTTTTAACAATTAATTTAGTTTAAAATCATATAATGCTTAAATAAGTAGATTAAACACTATTAAATCACTATTATCTAAGAAACGAGACAACAAAGGTTCCTAACTCTTTGACCATCATAATATGTAAGTGGAGGATGCAACTATGCAATAAAACAATATTGTCATATTTTTTAATTTCACTCAAAATGTAGGTTAACCCCTACGAAAATATTTTTCATTAACTCGAGCTTATACTCTTTAGTGTTGTTTAAAAATATTTAACCACATTCTACATTTGTATTAATGTATTCTAAACTATCTTTCAAGGTTCATTTACATCATTCTAATTTTAACAATTAATTTAGTTTAAATCATATAACGCTTAAATAAGTGGATTAAACACTATTAAATCACTATTATCTTAAGAAACGAGACAACAAAGGTTCCTAACCTCTTTGACCATCATAATATGTAAGTGGAGGATGCAACTATAATAAAACAATATTGTCATATTTTTTAATTTCACTCAAAATTTGTAGTTAACCCTACGAAAATATTGAGCTTTTCGTTAACCGAGCTATACTCTTTAGTGTTGTTTAAAAATATTTAACCACATTCTACATTTGTATTAATGTATTCTAAACTATCTTTCAAGGTACATTACATTCATTCTAATTTTAACAATTAATTTAGTTTAAATTCATATACGCTTTAAATAAGTGGATTAACACTATTAAATCACTATTATCTAAAGAAAGGAGACAACAAAGGTTCCTAACCTCTTTGACCATCATAATATGTAAGTGGAGGATGCAACTATGCAATAAAACAATATTGTCATATTTTTTAATTTCACTGAAATTTGTAGGTTAACCCCTACAAAAATATTGAGTTTTCCTTTCCATAACTGGGAGCTTATACTCTTAGTGTTGTTTAAAATATTTAACCATATTCTACATTTGTATTAATGTATTCTAAACTATCTTTCAAGGTTCATTTACATCATTCAAATTTTAACAATTAATTTAGTTTAAAATCATATACTTCTTAAATAAGTGGATTAAAACTATTAAATCACACTATTATCTAAAGAAACGGAGACAACAAAGGTTCCTAACCTCTTTGACCATCATAATATGTAAGTGGAGGATGCAACTACAATAAAACAATATTGTCATATTTTTGAATTTCACCTAAAATTTGTAGTTAACCCTACTAAAATATTGAGTTTTCCTTTTACTAGAGCTTATACTTTTAGTGTTGTTTAAAAATATTTAACCACATTCACATTTGTATTAATGTATTCTAAACTATCTTTCAAGGTTCATTTATCACCATTCAAATTTTACAATTAATTTTAGTTTTAAAATAATGGATTAAACACTATTAAATCACTATTATCTTAAAGGATGACAACAGGTTCTAACCTCTTTGACCATCATAATATGTATATGGAGGATGCAACTATGCAATAAAACAATATTGTCATATTTTTTGAATTTCACTCAAAATTTGTGTTAACCCCTAAATAAAATATTTGTTTTTTCATTAACTGAAGCTTATACTCTTTAGTTGTTGTTTAAAAATATTTAACAACATTCCTACATTTGTAATATTCTTAACTATCTTTCAAGGTTCATTTACACCATTCAAATTTTAACAATTAATTTAGTTTAAATCATATAACGCTTAAATAAGTGGATTAAACACTATTAAATCACTATTATCTAAAGAAACGAGACAACAAAGGTTCTAACCTTCACCATCATAATATGTAAGTGGAGGATAACTATGCAATAAAACAATATTGTCATATTTTTGAATTTCACTCAAAATTTGTAGGTTAACCCCTATGAAAATATCGAGTCTTTTCTTTAACTGAGCTTATACTCTTAAGTGTTGTTTAAAAAATATTTAACCACACCTCTACATTTGTATTAATGTATTCTAAACTATCTTTCAAGTTCATTTACGTCATTCTAATTTTTAACAATTAATTTAGTTTAAAATCATATATCTTAAATAAGTGGATTAAAACTATTAAATCAATATTATCTGTTAAAGGAGACAACAAAGGTTCCTAACCTCTTGACCATCATAATATGTAAGTGGAGGATGCAATGCAATAAAACTATATTATATATTTTTTGAATTTCACTCCAAAATTTGTAGGTTAACCCCTTAAATTTAAAACATATAGTTTTCCTTTACTTTCAAAGCTATACTCTTGTTGTTTAAAAAATATTTAACCACATTCTACTTTTGTATTAATGTATCTTCAAACCCATTCTTCAATTCATTTACGCCATTCAAATTTTAACAATTAATTTAGTTTAAAAATCATATACTGCTTAAATAGTGGATTAAACACTCATTAAATCACTATTATCTTAAGAAACGAGACAACAAAGGTTCCTAACCTCTTTGACCATCATAATATGTAAGTGGAGGATGCAATTATGCAATAGAACA